>JARJLU010003125.1:0-23241 GCA_030272975.1 Sparidentex hasta | reverse complement strand
GGAGCATGGAACATGGAACATGGAACATGGAACATGGAACATGGAACATGGAACAACTATCACACAAGACAGAATACAATGACCAGACAAGGAGTGAGGGGAACACAGAGACTAAATACACAGACACTAATGACATGACGAGGAACAGGTGAGGAGAGAGAGGAGGAAGGGAGCCAGGTGAGATAACGAGGGGGAGGAGCACAGAGGAACAGACCAGGAGGGAACAAGACAACAGACAGAGGGAGCCAGAGGGGGAAACACAGGAGAACTTAAAGGACACATGAGGGCATGGAAAAAATCAGAACATGAGACACGAGACAAGGAAAAACCAAAACACAGAACACAACAAGACATAGAAAAAAGGACATGAATCAAAACCAAAAACCAGATACAAGGACAAAACAAACAGGAGTCATGACACCTTGTAAACAAAACAATTTAACTCTTGTTCTTTAATATTGACGTTATTTCCCCTCACAGTTTTTTTTTTCTTATGAATCCCTTCTTCCTTTCTAAGAAAAACTGTTGTGGTTGTGACAGTCAAACTTAGGAAACATTTTCCTCACACCTCTAGAAGCCTCCAACCGTCTTATTCTTCCTCAAAGATTTAATCTTTGAGATGACTCTTCTGAAGTTTGGAAAATGACAGTTGCTGTTCTACCATCAGTTGGTGGGACTTTCACCTTAAGAGGACAAAAGTGAACGGATATAATACAGCGATCAGCCACAACATTAAAACCACTGACGGTGACGTAAATGACATTGATCATCTCATCACAAAGGATGTTCTGACGGGAAACCTTGGGTGCTGGCATTCATGTGAATGCCACTTGACACGCACTACCAATCCAAACACTGTTGCGGACCAAGTACAGCCCCTGATCACAACAACACTACCCGATGGCAGTGGCCCTCGAGCAAGACAGTGTGCCCCGACACATTGCAAACACTGCTCAGGAACAGCTCAAGGGCAATAAAGTGCCCACGGTGTTGACCGGGCCCACAAACTCCCCAGATCCCAATCTGATCAAGCATCTGTAAGACGCGCTGGAGCAGGTTTGATATATGAGAATGAGACTCAGAAATCAGCTATGTCTTAATCTATGATAATACATCATGTTTGATCAGTTAATACTTTGTATTAATCATATGAATCTGCAAAATAACTATTAACTAAATAAGGCTGTAAAATGTAAGCTGTTAAATGAGGTGCAGTGAAAATATTAATCAGTTTAAAGTTGTGAAAATAGAAATACTCAAAAACAGTACATGTACCTCAAAACTGAACTGAAGTGCACTATCTAAATCAATGTACAGAGTAACTTTACACCAATGTAAATGTTCAAATTTACTTCCCATTAAATTCAATTAAAACTCCATTTAAACAAATTATGGAAAGTGATTTCAGGTTAAATAAAAAAAAGGAGAGAAAAGAGAAAAGAAGTAAAAGTAGAATTTTAAATGTGTTGTTTTACTGAGAGGAAAATATAAACAATGGCAAAGGCAGTTAACAACACCTAAATGTTATTGATCCCTTTGTATGAAGTATTTAACATGTATATACACCATCAGTCAAAACACTGAAACATTAATAAGTGAAGTGAGCATTGATCATCTTGTTACAATCAAATGTTCGGCTGGAGACCCTTGAGTCCTGGTATTTATGCGAACGCCCCCTCATGGCAACAGCACATCCTGATGGCAGTGCCCCCCTACAGGACAGTGCACCTGCAACACCACAGAAACAACTCAGGCATGGTTAGATAAACCTGACAAAAAACTCAAGGGGTTGAATTGGCTTTTGAATTCCTCAGATCCATCCAGTTGAGCATCTGTGGGATGCGCCAGAGCCAAGTCCCAATAATGGTGGGGCCCCCATGGATCGTTCTCAGCTCATGGTACATCCAGTGGACATTCAGTTGCTTTGAGATCTGGTGAATTCAGAGGCCAAGTTGACACTTTGAACTCTTTTTCATGTTCCTTGCATTGTTCCTGAGCACTTTTTGCAGTGATGCAGCCACTGCAAAGTGTATTTGCCATGAGCGGCCGCACTTGGATGTTTGTGTGAGTGGTGCTCGTCAAACAGAGGTCCACGCGAAGGCTTGGACTCAAGGTTTTCCAGCAGAAAGTGGCATTGTCCTAACTAGATCAATGTTATTCATTGCACCTGTCATTGGTTTTAATCCTGTTGCGGACCGTTGCATGTACACGTTAAATATTTCATAGATGAGATCAGAATCAGAAATTCCTTTATCAGTCCCGCAAGAGAAAATGGGGAAAACTGTATTAATGATATGAATATGCAAAGTAACTATTTAAATTCAAACAAAATCAAATTTACTTCCCATTAAATTATATCAAAACACCATTAAAACAATAATGAAACGTGATTTCAGGTTAAATACAACTGAGGTAGGGACTCAAAACTCATCAAAAATAGACCCAAGGTCTCTTTGTGGAGGACAAACAACTACCACAAAAACAATACATCAACAAACAAACAAAAACTCTAAAACAATAATAAGAAAAAACAATAAGAACCTCTAAAAACAATAAAAAACTCCCCAAACAAACAAAACCTCTACAAACACATAAAACCACTACAATCAAACAAAAACTCTTCAAACACAAAACCTCTAAAAACAAACACTGGTTTATTTGATGCTAGCATAAAAGTGCCCCATGCACTCCCATTGACTCATCGTGTACTCACTCTCTCAGCACCACAGCGCCACTGCAGCTGAAGATGCTGCAGTGGCGCCTCCCAGTGGCCACAGGCGGTCAGTACAGAGGACAGAGGTGTAACAACCAGCCGGTGGGAGAGGTCATCATCACCGTGTGCACCGTGCAGCTCCAGACAGACGGCTGCTCTCCGTCCGAGCCTGAAAACGACAGGCCCTCCTCGTACCTCTAACACACCATGAACAGGCCAGTCGTGCCGCTGACCTTCTGGTAACATTCATGAAAATGCCATATGTGTGTTGCTCTGTGCTAGAAGATGGCGGAGTCGGATGGAGGGGATTTTGCTTCGAAACATCCGCAGAGCAGGTGAGTGAAGCTGGGTGAGGACGCGTGGTGACCGCGGTTTCGGGCTGGTCCCTCGGTGTTATCTTAAAGGAAGCCTGCACGGCTAGCGACTGCAGCCCAGTTCGAGTCCGCTGAAAGGTCCCGGTGTGGCGGCTTGGCTGCAGGAAACACCGGGGAGTTGTCCGGGCCTCCAGGCAGTCATACTCTTGAGTTTTAAAATCGATGGGCAGCAGTGTAAATAAAGTCAGTGTGGAACAATTGTCCATTCAGAGAAGTAAACGCACCGTACAAGGTGTGCTGTCATGTAGCAGGTGAAGTGTAACACACATGTTGACGGTTTGGTAAAGCTTCCTCTCATCTCCTTAACGCTAAGTCAGTATTTACAATACTTGTTGGCTGCCGCAGTAACGCTGCCCCACATAATGTCTCTGTTAATGATTTCAGTGCCTTCTCTGCAGCAGTAAACCAACAGAACACAGCTGTGTCCACAAAACAACACTTTGCTAAATAAAGTTGTACATTGACTAGATATACTTGTGCCATGTTTTGAATGAGGTCAGATGACAGCTCTGTTTACAGAACCACGGATAGTTGTTTTGTTGTTGTTGTTGTTTGTTTTTTGTTTGTTTAGCTTAGAGGCCTGATATAAAACAATTAAGGTGTTTCCACAGTACACATATGAAAGACAGAAAATTAAAAGTAGTTAGAATAAAATACTTCAGTAAGTAATAATAATTAAATGTAAAGCCTGGCTGATTTTTGGGACAAAACAATAATAATAATAATAATAGATTCAGTTTATATAGCGCCTTTCAGGGTACCCAAGGACACTTCACAAAGTGGAACAAACGTATATGAAAACAAACAAAACAAAGAATAAATGGAGCACCTGTCAGTCAGCAAGGGCATAAATAACACTACTTTTTGTTTCCCAAAAATGATGCGACACATTTAATTTTACTTTCATTGCATATCCATGCAAATGCATATATGCACCCATATCCCAATATCCTTAACTTAATTTGAGTAGTGTATATACAGTGTGAGGAATTGCAGAATGTAAACTACAGGTTTGTTAATAATTCCTCACATATCAAACATGTCATGAAAATTAGCAATAAACTTGAATATCCAAAGTGACATCAGTGGAACTGTAAAACTCCACTGAGAATTCAGTTACTATATTACTCCAAGCTCTTGCCCTTTTGGCATTAAGTTAAAGAAAAAAAAAAAAAGAAAAAATATATCGGGCGCACTGTACTTAAATGAATGAATGATGACAGGATTACATGTGGCAATTGAAGAGCCATCTTTAATGTTACTAGCTACACCCATGTTTTTTTCCTACTATGGTCAAAATGTTCACAGAAAGACGACTGTAACCAAGACATGTACCGAGTGGGACACTTTGCAGTTTAAAAAAACCCAACAACTTCTGTGACTTTCTCTGTGACTATTGCTCCGTAAAATCTGTAAAAATGTCATCTGTGTAAATCAAATTTTTAGGGGAATCTGTCTAGAGTGTGTCAATATTTTAGAATAAATCGCACAAGATGGAAATGATATCATCGTTTACCAAACCAATATATTGTCCCATCCCTAAAAGCCGAGCAATTCATATATTTATTTAGGCATATTATTTTGACTTGTCTCACCACCTCCCCTCAATCCACACAAGCACGCATACACATATATCACAGTCAGCTTTTGTATTTTTCCTCTTCCAAACTATTATCCTTATTATATTGGCCTTTATAAAAATCCATTATCGGTCAACGTCTAATTGCACTGTTGTTCCTTTCCTGTGCAAAAATGCACTCTCACTAATGCACAGACCCTGTACACTACAGACTGCATCCCCCCTCGGACTGTAGCAGATTAGATTACATTTCCATCACACTATTCCTGTGTGCATCTACACCAGACATTATATCCCATTTTAATATTCTTCAGCTACAGCCTGCTGGGCCAGAATACCAGAGCTTCCTGACATATACATAATATTAAAAATAGCACAGGAAAAAAAATGTTTTTTATTTGAAAGAAGTGTAGGGTCCCTTGATTCACTGCCTGTGACAAGGCCTTGTTTCTCCTGTTTCTCTCAGTATGGCTAACAAGAATAGCACCCTGCGCTGTACATTCTCGGCCCCAAGTCACAGTGCCACCCTCCTCCAGGGCTTGTCCGTCTTGCGGGCTCAGGGTCAGCTACTCGACGTCGTGCTGGCCATCAATGAAGAGCGCTTCCAAGTCCACAAAGCTGTGCTGGCCGCCTGTAGTGATTACTTCAGGTTAGTCTGAATCACAAGACTTCTCACTGCTATTTGCATTTTATATTGGAAGCACTTAGCTGACACTCTTAGCCAGAGCAATTTACACTGAGTGCACTGCTAGTAAGCTGCAGGTCACCGATCAACTACGTTGAGAACAATTTGGTTGGGAGAGGACGATAAAGCGAGTGATGCACTCACTTCTTTTATTTTGTCTTTGATCTGAGCCATAGTACCTCACTGAATTTACTTTTGCAGAGCTCTAACCAAATGTACTTATTTACTAAAAGGGGAAAGGAGTTTGCATAGATGGAAAGAGAGGACCTTTTAAAATGATAAATCATGAAATAGAAATGGGATAAATGTACAAATAAGTGAAAATGTGGTCAGATGTACTTTTTTGCACACTATTCTCATGAAATGGTAGTTTGCAGTTCATCATACCATGGCGCCAGACCTTTAACCAAAACATTAATCACAATTACAAGTGCTCTGACTTATTTTATGAAAGTCAAATGAAATTCATGTAATTGTAAATCGGTGTCTTTCATTTAAAGAGACTGACAACATCATGTGATTTCCTGGCTTATTCTTGTGTTACAGAGCAATGTTTACCGGAGGCATGAGGGAGTCTAATCAAGATACCATTGAGCTGAAGGGTTTGTCTGCCCGCGGGCTGAAACATATTATTGACTTTGCCTATAGTGCCGAAGTCACTTTAGACCTGGACTGTATTCAGGATGTTCTCGGGGCAGCTGTGTTTCTGCAGATGGTCCCAGTCGTGGAGCTCTGTGAGGAGTTCCTCAAGTCAGCGATGAGTGTGGAGACCTGCCTGCACATTGGCCAGATGGCCACCACCTTCAGCCTGTCTTCCCTCAAAGAATCAGTGGATGCCTTCACCTTCCGTCACTTCCTCCAGATCGCAGAGGAGGAGGACTTTCTGCACATCCCCATGGAGCGCCTCGTTTTCTTTCTCCAGAGCAACAAACTGAAGAACTGTAGCGAGATCGACCTCTTCCACGCCGCCATCAGATGGCTCCAGTATGACGACTCTCGACGGGCTCAAGCCAGCAGTGTCTTGTGCCATGTGCGCTTCCCGCTCATGCGCTCCTCGGAACTGGTGGACAGCGTCCAGACGGTGGACATCATGGTGGAGGATGTGCTGTGCCGCCAGTATCTCCTGGAGGCCTTCAATTACCAGATACTTCCCTTCCGCCAACATGAGATGCAGTCTTCCCGGACACTCATACGTTCCGACGTCATGTCGCTCATCACCTTTGGCGGGACGCCCTACACTGACAACGACCGCACAGTGAGCACCAAAGTGTACCATCTCCCTGACATCGCTTCCCGCCAGTTCAAAGAGCTGACAGAGATGGAGGCAGGGTGCAGCCACGCTTGTGTTGCTGTACTTGATAACTTTGTGTACATAGTGGGTGGACAGCACTTACAGTACCGCAGTGGCGAGGGAGCAGTAGACAGCTGTTATCGCTACGACCCACATCTGAGCCAGTGGCTGCGGATCCAGGCCCTGCAGGAGGCTCGTATCCAGTTTCAGCTCAACGTGCTGAATGGACAGTTGTATGCCACAGGAGGGCGAAATCGATCTGGTAGCTTGTCGTCTGTAGAGTGTTACTGCCCAAAGAAGAACGAGTGGACTAATGTTGAACCATTAAAACGCAGGATTTGGGGTCATGCAGGAGCTCCCTGTGGAGAAAAGCTATACATCTCGGGGGGTTATGGCGTCTCGTTGGATGACAAGAAAACTCTCCACTGCTACGACCCCGCTTCAGACCAGTGGGACTTCAGAGCTCCGATGAATGAACCCAGAGTGTTGCATGCCATGATCAGCACCAGGGATCGAGTTTATGCTCTGGGTGGTCGCATGGACCACGTGGACCGTTGTTTTGACGTACTTGCCGTCGAGTATTACATTCCAGAGAACGACCAGTGGACCACCGTCAGTCCCATGAGAGCAGGGCAGTCCGAGGCCGGCTGCTGTCTACTGGACAGGAAGATTTACATCGTAGGGGGCTACAACTGGCACCTGAACAATGTCACAAGCATTGTACAGGTGTACAACACAGAGACAGATGAGTGGGAGAGGGATTTGCACTTCCCAGAATCCTTTGCTGGCATCGCTTGTACACCAATTATAATTCCACAAAACACCACACAACCCTAGCCATCTGACCTGTGACTGTGATGAATTTATTCCATTTGTGCTTTGTGCAGACCACTGAGTCAACACAAGGTGTGAATATTATGTAAGCTACTGACTCTGTGTGTGTGTGTGTGTTTGTTTGAGGAAATGACCTGAAAAGCGACTTAGAAGTATTATTTTCTATCCTTGTCTTGTTTTTGGGAAGACGTGTTTATTTAACAGGCAAACCTTCATCAATTTTTGATTTTATGTACAAACTCTTGATATTGACACATTTATTTGATACTGATTCAAGCTTTTAAATGACAGATTGTAAGTATTCAACCAACACAATTTTACAGGTTGAGTATGAGTTATTTCCTGTTGAAATTCTCTCATTCAGTGATTTTTAATCCCCAAATGCCTGGTAAAGATCTTATTCTCTTCCTGACGAATATGATTACCTAAATATAAAACACATCTTGAAGTAGAGCCTGACCAATACATCTGTTGCCCAATATTATTGGGCTATATTGGCCTGTAACATATATATTGGTATCAGTGTATATGTTGTCCGATATTTGCTGATATATTTATAAGATATTATTGATTTAATAAGTTCACTGTTTCAGTGCACTGATGTCATTTTAGACATGGGATTTACTGTTACACTGTAAAATATCTTGCTTCCATTACATTCATCAGTGTTTTGAAAGACCATTTAAAAATATATATATATATTTATATTAGCCGATATCATAATTTTTGACTCTGTAATGTCAGTATCGGACGCAGCCCCAAAAATGTAGTGTTGGTCCTTCTCTAATTTATGTTGTAGTTTTACCAGTCAAGGGCTTAATTTACAGACAGCAAAAACTGTCTCTTCAAAATCTTAGTTTAGAAATGTTGTGTTTGCAAAGGTATTAACAGACTCTACCTTTTAAAAGACCTTTTGATTGTACAGTTGAGAAAGTTTTATTATTTTTTTGCTTCTTTTTATCCATTAATAATTTTGTTTGTTATTTTATCATTCGAACAGCCAAGCTAACTGAAAATGTTGTATGTCACATCCAGTTAACAAACCCAACAAATCACATATCAATGCACAGTAATGATTGCACAGATGGACACCAGTGGTGGTTGTGATTCAACTTAAATCAGTGAGCATGTGGCTGTTAATGATTTTTTTTATTATTGTGACTGCCCTTGTGTTTCCTGAGCTGACGCCCCCACTGACACACTAATTGAGTTCTGAGTCAACATAACAAACACACATCTCTTATGGCAGCTACATAAATCCTTTATGTGTGTCCGTTGGAACAATGTGTGTGTGCTGCTCATTATCTTAATGAAGTGCTACATCTTGTCCACACACATTAAGGGAATATTTATCAATGCGCATATATAATGTTGAAATTATTACTCAAATCCTCAAAAAAACCTAATCTCCCCTGGAAAAACTGCTTAAACTGGCCATTTGCCATGTTTGACACCGGCTGGTGTTTTTATTTTAAATGCATTACTGCACTTTTCAAAGCAGTATTTGTCAGACATCTGATTCTGCTGCTGATGTACTTAATACGTGTATAAGGAAGAACCAGGCTAAGAGTTCTTGTTCTTCCTTTTAAAAGTCACCATCTGTATGATGGTGAGGAGTCTCTGTTTTAAAACTGTCTCCTGTTTGCCTTAGTGTGTTTGTATTGTTTTACCTGTACCAGTAAAAGCACATGATATCTCGTTAAAGTGCAATATAAAGTAAACTGCCGTTGTCAAGGGGGAATGTAGACATTTGTGTATCTTTTATGTGCATCCTTTATTAAAGGTGTATCATGTTTTAAAAATACCTTTAAGGTGCTTTTTATGTTTTTATTTTGATGTTTCGATCAGCTGAAGCACTGCCTTGTTCAACAAAAGGTTGTGCTGCCTTCACAGGCACTTCAAGGGAGAATTACTGTGCAGCTTTATCTAATAGAGCGCTGAAGTCACGCCCCTACCAGGGACCTTATTTCAGAAGAAATATGTATGGTAGTGAATTGAGAGAGACAAAATAATGTTTTGTTGCTGTTTGAATTGTGACATGAACTACATATATATGATGTTTGTCAATTTAAAAGATTGTTTTTTATCATGAGAAAGTTTGTCACAAAACTAAGACTGTGGAAATATGTAATTATAAAGACTAAACAGCCAGTAGTTTCATTAGTGACGTCGTCCTGTTGAACGATCTCCAAAACTTGTAATTTAAACATTGTGGAGCTGCTCCTGTGCTATAGCTTTATAGCTGCAGTTATCGGTGTGGCCAGTTCTATTGGGATTTTACAACAAACTGTGACTCTCTAGCATGGAACATTATCTTTCAAACTGATAAACATCATATGTGCGGTTCAAGAAACTAGAGGAAGAGCCACAGTGGAGGGATCCCTCTCCTAAGCCACACAGACATGCAATAGATGTACAGATGTGCACAGAACAGACCAAAAATTGTATAAACTGTATACAAAAATGCAGCTCCAGGAGGTTGGAGCAGTGCTGCCGGAGCCACACCACCTCCTCTCCTCCATGGTGATGAATGACAATCAGAGCAGTTTTGGAATAATACATCATAAATCATCGATGATAAATAAAGTGTAATAATTAAAAGCCCCTTACCTCATATTAAAGTGGAGATGATTGCTCACAGGTACTGTATATGACCAGTCCACTAACTTAGTCCAATAAGCAAATGTTTACTTCTAACATACAATGTATCGTGCAGACCTCATATCTTTTTTGCTCCGCTTCATAAATAAAGAAAAAAGTTTGGGCTATGTTCTGAGTGAATCCAGCTTTCAATCAGTATCTCATTTTAGACAATGTTTCTCTTACACATTTATTAATTATGAAAGATCAGCTATAACCCTTTCAGAAGTGCAATACAATAATTGTTGTCCAAATTGCCACTCACCTTCTGTGATAAGATTCTTTTACCTTTAACATCTAGATTCTTATCTAACAGATGAAAAGTGAACCTCCTGCAATTCCCTTAACTTAGCCCTTAGATACAGACAAAAGGGAAACAAGGGGAGAGGAAAGGGGTTTGATGTGCAACAGAACTGAACTGAGGGGTTTGTGGTTATCTGGTTTGGGCCTTAACCACAATTGTTATTATATTATTTGAATGAATGAATCCTTTATTTATTCAGGGAGGGTCAATTGAGAGGAAGCTCTCTCTTCCAAAGAACGCTGGGTTCAAACACGTGAAAATACATACACAATATTATCATAAATTACAATTACAATCAGACAAAATAAAATAAAGGATTCATTCATTCATATTATTTAACTCCTATAAATAAAATATGTCCCTGAGGAATTTGATAAGTGCCACAAGTTTCAACATGCTGGCAATATTAAGTATTATTATTATTATCATATTAAGTACAGCTGTCTGACAGTTTTCAAATTATTGCTTTCTCTTGGTTAGTGTTATATAATATTTTGCACAACTTTTGACAACAAAGAAGAATGCCGGGATTATAAAAAGTAATTTCTCTGGTTCTGCTGTTTCGATTTTGTTTTTGAACTGTCCATAATGGAGGGGTGAAGTTTGTAGTCCTAAAAGCCAGTGATCAGTTAGCATTTTTGCACATCCAGTTCCCTCGTCTCAAAGTCTACGATGTTTTTGAATAGTTTTTGTGCATATGCCTGAAAAAAAAAGTCTGTGGTCTCCACAAGTTTAAGATATTTACACATTTTGTTCTATGACATAAAATACAATATTAAATACCCCACAATTTAATAATAATAACAGTGGATAATAACAATAATAATAATAAGTCCCTTGCATGCTTTCAAAGCCGCGGTTGATAACAAATGGCTACATGGCTATAACGTTAACTTTTTAGTTCTAGAAATGTAATTTAGGTTTAGAAAATCACAAAAGTGGTGCTGATTATTATCTT
This sequence comes from Sparidentex hasta, assembly GCA_030272975.1. NCBI lineage: Eukaryota > Metazoa > Chordata > Actinopteri > Spariformes > Sparidae > Sparidentex > Sparidentex hasta. The sequence goes on along the minus strand of JARJLU010003125.1, from coordinate 11,863 downwards.
GCTGAACAAAACGTACAAGTGTCATAAACCTGTGTTTGTCACAGAGCTTATTTCTGGTGATATTCCAAAATCCAATTAAAAAACCCCTTAGGCTTTTTGTCGAGGGAACCAGGGCGATGATATTTTTCAGGTTAGTCTGCAAAAATATGTCATGGCTACACCACTCTGTTGCCTCTCGTGATGTCACTCAGTGCATCATGAGAAATGTAGGCGCCAGTTTTTGAAAAGGGAGAGAATGTCTGGAATAAAAAAGCTTCTTTGACTGTCCATAATGAGTCCAACATTAGGTGTTTTATGTGGACCAGTTGACTCCTTTCAAAACCTGGAGCCTACATTACCCACAATGCCATATAGCCATGGTGGCTAGTAGAGTGTCAAATTCACACACCTTCCAGCGGACCTTTTTTCAGAAAAACTTTGTATTTTAGTGAATGGAGGGAGACAGATAATTTTTTGATCCTTTTTTAATTTTGTCATGAATCACACATATGATTGACTAAAAAGGTTATGTTTTAAATTGACAAAGTCAAACTAACAGACTCTTTTCACATAACTGCAGTTTTTAGCATGACCAAGTTTATTGTGATTTTCATATTCTATGGTACCCTTTCTGTGCCCAGTTTGGCGGCCATGTTGTGTGTGTTGAGCGAGACAATGCAGTTCACTGAGCAGTTTAACACAAAACTAGATGATATTTTACTTTGATAACAACAAACAGTTACGTTCTTGACTTGAAAAAATATCTTTTAAATAGAAAAACACATGTGTGATTCATGTGTGGCACTATTAATGCGAGATCCAAAATACATTTCCCTGACGCCATTTACACCTTTTTTTCCCCCGTGGGGTCCCCAAAAGACGTTATACTACTTTTTCACAAATAGACAGTACTCTTCACAGACTGGTAAACACACTTAAATTTGTCAAATTAGTGGAGTTCTGCTAAACTATTATCGCCAAGTAGCTTTGCACAACAAGACATTTGCATAAATGTATAAAGAAATATTAGAAGGATACTATTTTTCTTTTTAAAAATATAATCTTGCCTCGTTTCAAAAAAATCACTCTCATCCACACACCGACGTTGCGCCGCTGATTGTGCGTGATGACGACACCAGAAGGCCCTAGCGTAGTGTGTAACGTAACATTCCATTGAGAAGAAGAGGGAAAGATGGCGTCCTCTAACAATCCTCGCAAATTTAGCGAAAAAATCGCTTTGCATAATCAGAAACAGGCGGAGGAGACTGCTGCGTTCGAAGAGGTGATGAAAGACCTGAACATCACCAGAGCCGCACGGGTAAGACCTGCTCGCCGCGGCTGTTTACATTGTGTTGCATCGCTGTTTGGCAGCTAACGAACGCTGCGGATATAAACCTGAATGTTGGGATGCTAAGTAAGCTAAAGTTAATGTGGTGGTCCGTCGCTGCATCAGTCCAACGCCGCCGAGTGATGTTTCCTGTCTGCCTGTCAGACGCGCTAGTCAGGGACATCAAGCCGCTCGTGCGCTGCGTTAAGTGTCTTAGCTAGGCGGCTGAGGATGTGAATAATGTGCACCTGTGCTCTGTCTGAGGCTGCTATGAGGAGTCACTGCTGTCATCGCACTAGCAAACAAATCGTCTGACATGTCGCTTAATCACCGTGCAACAACATGTTCGGCAAGTCAGCCGCTTTAAACTCAACACTGAATTGGTGAATCTTCTAAGGGGGCTAAGTTAGCATTTGCTAGCCAATCAGATGTTAACCAGCCTTCCAGCTGTGTTTTTCTTTAACCCGTTTACCCATTCAGCACTAGCTAAACGAGACCCGTTATTTTAGCTCGGCGGCACATCAGCTGACTATTTTCACATGTTACAGAGAGCAAACATCGGACTGATGGAAAAACAAATACAGCTCTAACAAAATCCCACATGCCTCTTATGTGCTCTCATTTCTAACAGTTTAATTCAGTTGTCGTTAGTCCAGGATCACTTTGACAACTTTCTTGCAGCCACTGTAAAAAGTTACCTCAAAAACGAGCGGTAATAATCGTTTAATCTGCTGTTTAGTCTGGAGCTGATTAGTTCATTGATTGGAAATAATCGAGGATTTTGATAATTGATTAGTTATTGTAAGTCATGTATTGCTCTATGCAAACATTTTGGCATCGTCTCCAAGAATGAGCTTTTTCTTCTGTTGTGTTTATGAATTAATATCTCTGAACTAGGGATTTTAACGAGTAATCCTTCGATTCGATTGATCGTTGAAGTGAAAGGGGCAAAAAAACAAACTTAAAAAGCATCTTGTTAAGAATTACAAATACTTCTAAAATATATCAAAATAGAAAAAAAAAAGTGCTGATAAGAGAAATGCATTGAATGAAAACACCAGTCAGTCCTAATTTTAAATTATACTAAAAGACATTCTGTACAAATTGACATCCTCACATTTCAGCCATGTAGTAGCATCAGTATTGGTCTGAATTTGTTGGTAAATAGCGACAATACTATCCACACATATACAGATTATTGATTGGACAGGCGGCTGACTGTCATATAAAGAAATTCCCCTAAAACGTCCATCCTTACTTTGGTTTTGTGACTACCCGACAAACAAAACAAGCAATGTCATGACTTTACTGTGGGATTTGAGACATCATGACAAGCATTCTTCATAGTTTTCTAACATTTTGTCAACAAAACAAAGACGTGAAATGATCAGTTAATTTAACGATGATGAAAATGATATAGTTCAGCCAGAGTTTATCAGAAAAAAACAAAAATGCCCATTACAACGAGTTTTTACTTTAAACATGACTGAAATAGTTAATCAGTTGTGAAAAAAAAAAAAATGTTGCCAATTAATTTTCTGGTTATCAACTAATCAACACATCGTTTCAGCTCTTATAACCCTAAAAAAAAAGGAAAAGATGAAAAGTTTTATTGCCAGGAATCATTTGGTCTAATTGTTGGCTGTATTGCTGGAAATGATGGCCACATGCTGCATCAGTGTAAACCCGAGCTGTACTGTCATTTGCTGCAGGGAAATATAATTAATTGGTCAGTCTTGTGGTCTCTGCCAGATTTCTTTTTGTTGCCATCAATCCATTGCATCTGTTCCGATCATCATCAGTCTGACTTCTGTTCATTCCTAGTGTAAGAGGACTTGCATCACAGTGTTTTCGTAATAACATGCATTAGTTTTGTGACTGGTTTTGTATGAAGACACGTGGCTAATGTAATCACAAGGTGCGTTACATGTAAAGTCTCTAATTACACCAGCTGTCCGTCAGGTGTCAGCTGATGTGATTTTTCTTTGCTATGAGAGATGTCGTCTGCCTCCTAATTGTTCATGAAGCAGACAATCTGCCTGTCTCATCATGTGTCATCTGTCACTTAATGGATTCATCCATCTTTCATGTCACCACTGTGGACTGGCAGGCATCATTCACTTTTAGGATCACTTTTTTTGTGAATCAGATCAATCATTCACTCATGCTTTCATGCAATTTTACTTTGCACAGTTGCAGTTACAGAAGACCCAGTATTTGCAACTAGGGCAGAATCGTGGACAGTACTATGGAGGCTCACTGCCCAATGTCAATCAGATTGGAAATGGCAACATTGACCTGCCTTTTCAGGTGAGCCCTTAGCCTCTCTCGGCTGGTAAATCAATGGTTTGTGCTCGACCGGTGTACCTTTCTTAGCTGTTTGTGATGTTATTGGACATACAAAGGTTGCAGTTATCTGTTGTACTGGTGAAAGATTGGCTCAAAAACAGATCATTCCACTTTTTAAAAAGAATTGAAGAAAGTCTGCAGGCTTAGTTCATGCTGTGAGCGCTGAAAAATGACCTGCTGGTCAGAGCTGCACAGTCCAACCAGGTTCATCATGGTTCATGAGTGAAAGGAAGCCAGAAGTGTGTAATCCAAGATGTACCAGTTCTACCCTGCAGTGTAATTTGGTTCCTAAATTTTAAACTATATCATTGCTTGTCATGGCTTTCCATCTTAAAATACATTTGCCAACTCGAGCATCAGTATGGGGGGCCCATGGCTTGACTCATTTTGAAATGAACACATTTGCACCATTAATCCTAAGAGATTTTAGTTTTGCTGTGTAAGTACGCTGTTTTTGCTGGCCTCATTCACCCGATGTGTTCACTCCAGAACTCGGCGCTGGATACCAGTCGGACAACCAGGCACCACGGGCTGGTGGAGCGAGTTTACAGAGACAGGAACCGCATCACGTCTCCTCACCGCCGGCTGCTGTCAGTCGACAAACATGGACGCCAGATATCCTTTTTTTTTGGGGGGGGTCACAGAAGCATGTTATGTTGAGGATGTTTTGGCTGCGTTCATTGTAGCTTTGGAGGCTTGAGAGACTGCTTGAACATTGTTCTGACAACTTCCACCATAATCTGTTGTTGTAATTAATTAAGCATGTTTAGAGATGTAACACTGAGTAGATTTGAACAGAGTCAACACTGTTTTCATCTGATTTACTGCTCCTCGAGTGTTACTATAATTGACCAGGAACCCAAAATACTCTAGACAGAAATACAAAACTATAAAGACACACTCATATGTACTCTGAGATCCAAATTCATTCAGCCATAAGATGATGCAAGATGTACAGTCTAGGCAGACTTTGATGTTTAAGTTAACAGTCGATAACCAACAAACTGCCAGAGAAAGTTACACTTTTGTGAATTGAAATATAGTCTGTAATTAACACATATGACAGTAAGTACAGTCTTCACACAGACTGTTTACCTGCATGCAACCAAAGCCTGCTCAAACGAGGTTAGCCAATACTACTGGTACAACAAACCGAATACAAATGGAAACCAACGCTTCCAAAACCCAAACCTTATCCCTTTGCCTCCAGATTCTTCATTCAAATGCAGATGTATGTCCATAGGGATGACACTAAATACACCCTTAAGCTGAAACCAAGTCATGTCCCAAATTCATTTTTAAGAAATGAATAAGAATACAGCTTTTAGATTTTCCTGATTCATATACTGTGGTTTCTTCAGCTTATATGTAGGCTGTAAGACGTAACATAAAACACCAGATGAGGTCAAAAGAGGGGAAAGCTCTGCTTTGTTCAGCTGATTTTTAACAGTAAATTGTTTGTTTCACAGTACAGTAAGCCTGATACTGAATTATACAAAGCAATAGACTCTATTATTACGCCGCTGCTGAGATTGTTCTTAGAAATGTTTCTTACCATTCAATAACGAAACACTAACTGAAGCCCTTTTCAAAGTAGCTGGGTGCTAGTAACACTTGTGTGTGGTCATTTATTATGTATCAGGTCTATTAGGTTGAACAGCCAACAGGCTTGAAACTATGGATTAGCTGAGATCTATTTTTCATCCCCTGTGCTTTATTAGCCTTAACTAGATTCACATTGACAGCTGTCCCTACAGCTCAGTTTACCTCTCCCCACCGCCAGACACTAGCTGGAGAAGGTAAGCCACCACCCCTTGTAAATTTGCCAAAACAATGAGTAAGACAGTGAACCCAAAAAAATTCAATTACGTGACTCACTCTTGGTGCATAGTTGCCAAACTCAGCCAAAACAAAGAAGGCCGTAAATTGGGCTGTACGAAGGCAAATAAAGGTCTGTTGCTGAATGTGATTCCCGACAGATGTCACGCTGTACATTTGACTCTCTACCAGTTTTGGGGATTTGGCAGCGGTTTTGCTGACATCTCATCTTTCTAACACATACAGGACAAATTCAGACTCTGCCTTACACCAGAGCGCCATGAATCCGAAGCCCCAGGAGGTGTTCGCGGGGGGATCGCAGGAGCTGCAGCCTAAACGAGGTAATGGAAGATCGGGTAACAAAGTCACAGAGCCACTTTTATTTATTAATGCGCAGTGTACTAATGCAGGCGGCAAACCTTAAATGACATAAAAGGGTCGATGTCACAAAGAAGGAAGATGTAAACTGTTGATGAAACATTTATGGAGTAAATGGATCCTGATCTCTGGCAGAGGGCTGCCTCAGCATGGTGATACAGTGCTCAGTCGACTGTGGAGAAGTAACATCTCGGGAGGGAGCTGAGTCAGGATGATCTAGAGAGAAGGATCAATAACTCACTGATTATCCATGGATTATGTCTTTTTATGTGTGAGGCTGTGATATAATGAAGCCAACACTGGCTGGCATCCCCTCAGTCTGTCTGTCTGCTGGTCGCCTTGCTATTTTTAGACTCCCAGGAATCTGGTGCACACAGCACTATATCCTGCTTGACTGGCTCAGATATTGATGACTCATTTCTTGCACTGATTTGAATTGTTTTTTATTTTGTTATGGCAAGCAACTGTGTCTTGCTGTTTCACTAATTAGTACTGCTGCTAACAGTGCCTGGGACGGAGAATTCAGAGTCGAATGCGGACAACAAGGATGCGCAGGATCAGTTGTGGGATGACAAGAAGGTACTGATGGGGAAAAGGGAAGGGCGACACTTGTATGCACATTGTTGTGATACATCTGAAGCGCTCCGGAGTTGTGTCTCATGATAATGTTTTCTCCTTAGGATGATTCATCCAAGGCATGTGATGTCCCTGGAATCAAGTGAGTCATTTTAGTATATTAATTTATTATAAGTAGTGGTAGTGGTATTTACAGTGAAACACTACAGGAGTATCACAGTCTGTTAGTCACACAAATGTGTTGTGTTTTAAGTGCAAGAGGCAAGACAGCTGGTCTAGGTGCACTGGAAAAGAAAGGCAGTAAAACAATGTCACCTCAAGTCCTACAGGAAATTGTTATTATGGTGGTGACAGATTTACACCAGACTAAAAACCAACATCATCTAACCCACTAAGCCTTCAATAGGAGAGGAAACAATTAGCATCCAGTCCTGGGTCAAGCGACTCTGCCCCCGGAAGTTTATTGGCTTCAGTTCTGATTGGCAGTGACAGGAACACACAGCATCACAACATTTTTGCCACTTTTGCTGTGACACAGGTCGAAGTGAAGGACGCCATGCTCAAAAATCATTCAGTCTGACAGACAGCAGCTTTCCTCTCATCTGATCGAGCTTTTGTCTTTTAGTATATTCCCATCACCAGACCAGGAGTTGAACCCGTCAGTGCTCCCAGCTGCACACAACACCGGTGGTTCACTTCCTGATCTGACCAACATCCAGTTCCCTCCTCCACTCTCCACTCCGCTGGACCCCGAGGACACCGTGGCCTTCCCCTCCCTCAGCTCGTCCAACAGCACGGGTAGCCTGACCACCAACCTCACCCACCTGGGCATCAGCGCTGCCAGCCATGGTAAGGATACTGTTTGAAAGCACTAAGACTAAACGTGCATCAAGTTGGAGAGCTTTCATGTGTCGTCTTTGCTTTTCCTCACTAGGGATCTCCACTTCCTCTCAGCCAACCATGACTGTGACGGCACAGCGCCGGCAACCACCCGTGGTGCCGCTCACACTCACCTCTGACCTCCATCTCCAACAGTCCCCACAGCAGCTTTCACCCACCCTCTCCTCACCTGTAAACATCACACAGGTAAGGCTCTGCTCAACCAATGCAAGAGAGACTAATAAACAACCCCCCTTTTTCTTCACAGGCAAGTAGCCTAAAAAGAGTCTGTGTTTGTCTTTTCTCAGGCCTTGACAACAGAGACCCTGACGCTGGAGCAGCAGCTCGCCCAGTACCCCCTGTTCAACCAGCTGACGGCCCAGGCCCAGGCTCAGCTGCTCAGTGACCTCCAGAAGCAGCAGCAGGCCCTGTCGCAGGGCATCCAGCTCATCACCTTGCCAACTCTGGCCTCCCCTGGTACAGCCACTGCCAGCAGCCCTTCCCCAGACAGCCAGAGCCAAACCACCGCCAGCATCAGCATCAGCTCGGTAAGTGAACAGAAAGGCAGACATAGGGATAGCAGTTGATTTGATGACATGACAGCGACTGTTTTACTTATTCTGAAGCGTAATTTTTCTACCTGATTGTGCTGAAAGTTCTTCAACTGCCCAGAATACATCCCAGTAAATATCTTCACATCTTTTCACTGGTTTACTTCTTGCTATGACACTGATTAGCCGTTATGTAGAATAACCCACTTTATTAAGAAGAACATTTCTGTACTCTGGACTACTAGACAATTATTCCTGTAAGGTATTTCTTTTGATAAATTCAGTTTTTTGCTTGCAGGTTCTGAAAAAAATCTTCCCACTATTTAGCACTTTCTTTAGTGATGGTAAAGGCACTTTTTTTGGACGTAGTTGGTTGAATTTGTGTGCACATTTAAAGCGAGAAATTGGCTGATGTAAGCTTATGGGATACAGAAAAACACTTTTGACTGTTCTCTTAAGAACAAGCAAGTGCTTAAACATTTTACTCAAGTAGTGCCAGATGTTACTTGCCGAGAAAAATGACATTTTCCAGTAGTGTAGATGAACCAGCCAGCAACAGTTTATTGGGTGTTAATTGGTGATATTTCCCTCGTATACACAGGAAACCCAATGAGCAGATCGAAGGCTCATCTTACATCCCTTCCTATGAGATTTGTGTGTGACAGGCATGAAGCTTAGTGCTAGCTAACCCTCTTCCCTCCAACAGTACCGCAATCAGACTGGCTCACCAGCCACTCAGTCTCCAACCTCCCCAGTCTCCAATCAAGGCTTCTCCCCCGGCGGCTCGCCTCAAGTAAGGGCCCACCCACCGAGCTAGCTGCTGTTTGGGGAAGGGCTTTGCGCCTGGGGGAAAGCTAATTGTAGATGAGATAGGCTGCTTGTGATTCTCTGTATCAGCAGTTAACCACTCATGGTGTCAACAGCTGCATAACTCATTTCTTCATCACCCTGTCACTGTTCACTGTGTGCATGACAACACGCCGATAGTTTGCTGATGGGAGGCCCTGACAGGTTGTGGTCTTAGAATATCTATAACTTCTTTTTAGAATGCAACACACAGACACTTATCTGTTGTGGATGAGATGCACTTTGATGAAGAGGACTCTGGTTGTTTGCTCCCGTTTCAGGCTCACATGAATAGACAAACAGACGAGTAATGTTCTCTCAGGTTATAACAGAAAAGCAATGTTACACAATACGTTTTAAGTCGTTTTCATGATTGGTTATTCGCATAAAAATATTATTGAATACAGTATTTGCCGAAAATACTGTATTCAATAATAAAATCCACAATTAACACCAATATGGAAATGTGGGTTTGAATTGGAGATAACCTGCCTAAATGCACACATGGTGTCACATTTCATACTTGTACTGCACAATTGAATAGACTACTTGTGTACTAGAGTACAGATGCCATTCAACAGGACATCTTTTGACAGATCGGCATTATGCTCATTCCTATTTGGGGCTATTGTGAGACCTAATTATCATCAGTCAGATTTTTTTAATGACATTTTCTCTTTTGTATGTAAAGAATTCTAGAGCTAAACGCTGCCTCAGTTTACATCTGCTATTCATTTATATGCAAAACTTATCACCCTCTTTTCTGTGGAAAACTCATCAGGCTTTATCATGTTTTCAGTAAAATATTTGACAGAAAGTCAAAGTCAGCTGCGAGAATTTTGTGTTTCGTGTTTTTCAAGGACGCTTCATGGGAAAAAGGCCAGAAGCAATTACTTTGTCAGACACTGAAAAATGAAAATTTCATAGCTCTACTAGAGGTCATACAGTCTACAGGGAACTTTTTAAGATGAGAATCAGCTAAGTATATGGTCTGTAAAAAGGAAATCAAAAAGGGGAGAAAGTATATTTTAAAGACACCGGTCAAGTATAAATATAAATTCTGGGCTTTCTTAGACTCTCTGGTGCAACAGTGACTCATGAAACGATGTTAGAAACAGACTGGGGGCAAATTGCGTAGCTGAGAGGATCCGGGTAGACAATCGCAGATTGCACAATACAATACAATACATCAAAAATAACATTAACGTTCTTATCAGATATATCAAAATAAAGTACAAATACTGGCATGAGAAAATGTATTTAATTAGAAAATAGTGATGCAACGATGTGGACATACTCACCCAATTCCAGTGTATAAAATAACAATTTGGCAATTAAACTATATCATTATTTTAATTCTTAAAACTTTGTTTTATTGTCTTTATTTATTCTCCTTTTTGTTAGAAATGAATAACTGTACTGTTTTAAAGCCATTCCCAAAAAAGGATTACCTTTCCATGAAAACAGAGCTACACTAAACTACATATTCAATGAGAAGACAGTTTTATTGCCAAAATACATTCTCTTTGTGTAACATAAATTACTGTAATCACTTTAAATGGAAAGCATTTAGAAAAAGTAGTAAAAATCAAATAGAAGAAACCATCGAGTTCCTGTGATGCCCTCCTACTTACTTTTGGCTGACAGTTTGAAATTGGAAAAACTTCTGACATATTCATTTATTCTACACATTTAACCTCCATCTATTGTTGGGGCCGCAAACTATCAGTGAAAGAAAATGCTTAAAATATGCATCTCTAGATCCAGTACAGCAGTCAGTAACTTAGAAACATGTTGATGATTTCTGTGTAATTGTTTGCTCATGCTGGCGACCACGTGGGTTAAGAGTTTCCTTTAGTCATAATGGACCAGAGTATCCGTGTATCACGTCATGCTGATGAAAACCAGAAATCTCTGTTTGTGTCATAGTGAACAGGGCTGCTGTGGTCAGCACATCACTGCAACCACGTCACGTCCATACTGTCATTTCATCTCTTAGTTTTTTGGATTACTGTTTGTTTTTTTGTCATGACAAAATGAATTAGATGTCTGCCAAATTAAATTACAAGATAATTCTTTTCATTTCCTCTTTCATGACTGTGACCTGCCACAGCCCTCGTCATGAGAAACATTTGCTTTGGTCACCGCTCTGACCCATAGCTGTGTGGTTTTGTGTTTTGCTTGTGTTTTCTGTTATTCCATCACTTATCTCTCTGCTTGTGGGTGCGGATAACTTACCTTCTGGCTAATTTTGGTCCTTCTAAGTGTATCTGCTTCCTTTACGTGTGCTTTGACTTTTTTATGGCCTCTACTTCTTCCTCCAGCACATCCCTGTGGTGGGCAGCATATTCGGAGACTCCTTCTACGATCAGCAGTTGGCATTGAGGCAGACCAATGCCCTCTCTCACCAGGTGAACACACACACACACACACACACACAGAAATGACCGAGGGGTTTTCCTCAGACAGTCTCTGACTTCATGCTGGGTTACATCTCTGTACGTTTTTAGCTGGAGCAGTTCAACATGATTGAGAGCCCCATCAGCTCCACCAGCCTTTACAACCAGTGCTCCACCCTTAACTACACACAGGCAGCCATGATGGGCCTCACTGGGAGCAGCCTACAGGACTCGCAGCAGCTCGGCTACAGTAACCATGGCAATATCCCCAACATCATCCTAACAGGTTGCCACACCAGCGTCCATCAGATACACTTTTACGTTATTACACCCGTTTCATTCTAGCATGTGAACATCAAGTTAAGTTCTACATATCTCGGCTTTTAGCTGTATCATACACATTATAGTTTGGTTTTTTTTTCCTAACGATATGCAAATACTATTGAGCTTAACTGCTTTGACAGGATGAAATTAGCCTCTAGTCTCTTCTCCTTCAAGCACAAGCAAAGCTCTTGTTTAGGGACGTGGAGAACATGCTGGAAATTAAGCTAATTACTGAATTATTTCATCTCAAGGTAACATAAGTATAAAGTATTTATCACTTCCAAACATAACCAGTATATACAATGCTAGAAAGCAGGGATGTAACAATTTGCAGAATTTTGTGATATTGCGAAAAAAAAAATGCTGTGATGCCATCGTGGGACTGTGACAATCTATCATTGTATATTTTTCTTGTTAAGTCTAAGTTGATCTAAAGT
>JARJLU010003124.1:0-23484 GCA_030272975.1 Sparidentex hasta | reverse complement strand
GTGATATGTGATATATATATATATATATATATATGTATACAGTTATCACAGCTCCTACTAAAGAAAAAAGGATTCAAATTAGTTTTCTGCTTGGGCAATCTAATTGTAACAATCTCTGGAGTATCTGCACCACAGCAAATTATTTGACATAATGAGATAAACTCTTTGTTCTTAATCAAACCAGGCTGCATGCTGTGATACATATATTAACCTAAAGCTTGTCTCAATCAGATAAAGCCAAGACGTGGATTTGTCACTGTTGAACCTCAAATTTGACTTGATTTGTGTGTGTGCATGTGCATCAGATCGTCAGGACCTGGAGGAGCCCTCCAAGGTGGACCAGCTCCAGGAGCCGCTCCTGGAGGCTCTGAAAATCTATGTGAGGAAGCGTCGGCCCAGTAAACCACACATGTTCCCCAAAACCCTAATGAAGATCACAGACCTGCGCAGCATCAGTGCTAAAGGTAGGAAGGATACCAGCTTAGAGGTCACATGATGTGATTGCAGTATTGGGGAAGATGTGTTCTGCAGACTAGATATTAAAACTACAGCAAACGTATAAACCTGTTCTTACTGGAAGGCAGGGAAAAAGTCTGCTGTGTCTTTGTGATCTTGACATATTGATTTGTACAAATGAGGATGGATTAGGGTTAGGGTTAGGATCAAGTTCAAAGGCTACCTACTTTAAGACTTCCTGAATGTGTGCAGAATTGTCAAACTGTCTGTTAGAGTAATTATAAACAGTTGCTGTCACAGCTACCAGTATAGAGTTGTAAATAGCAGCTGGTCCAGAAGTATTTTTCCCCACTCTGATCTCCCATTTTCACTTAAAATGTTTTTAACAAAATCCTCAGAGTTACGTTACATAGAAAAGTGTCTCAGATGATTTAATGGTTTCTGTAATGGTTTAAGAAATCATAGTTTGCCCGACAGATAGATGGCTCGAAACACTAAAGCCTTGACCACCACTGCTAGTGAGGGGAAGCCAAAGCAGCAGAGAACTCAAAACATTAGCTGCTGGCATTGTAAACAAACATAGTACCAAAGTTGCGGAATGAGTCCTACAAAATATATTTAGAATCTGAAAGTAAGTCAGTCTTGGATGTTTCTTCTTACAAAAATGCAGTCTGTTTACCAAAAATGTACCTTTCACTTCTTCTCTGAGAACCAATCAGATGATGTACAGATGATTCAAACTGGTATTCGAACTGTGAGTCAGCCGGACTAAAGAGAATTTGATGCACGATGAGGTTTATACACTTTTTGTGAGACGGCCATGTCCTGCCACACTCTCTATGGAGAAAAACATCATGGCTAATTTTGAAACAAAATTAATTAGGGCTGTCAGTTTAACGCGTTAATTAGATTAATTAATTACACTGCAAATTGACGCGTTATAAAAATTAATGCAATTAATTCTGAGATTCTGAATGGCAATTCAATGTGTGAGCATTTTAAATTTGGCCCATTGAATGACCCGTGGGCTACTTGGCAGTGGCACCTCATGGTAGGACTAGCACTGATGAACTTGTCCGGACGTGTTCGTCACTTCCCACCTGTGTCGCTAGTCAAAGCAGGGTAACAACAGACTAGTGATGGGAATGGCAGTTCTTTTTACTGAACTGAATCTCTCGAATCCGTTCAGTAAAATGATTTGTTCAAAAGATTCGTTAACCGAATCGTTCAGTGCTCTCCAACTCCCTGAACTGATAAGCAGCCAAACGATCCGTCATTCAGTTAATAATTCAGCCCTTAAGTACACGTTCACTTACTGAGGGACTGTGCGCAATCATTCGCGGGAGACGCAGTGCTGCTCTGAGTGGTATACATGCACTCAAATTATTACACTGTGAAAGTGTCCTCTGTGCACAGTAAAATCACCTAAGAGGATGCTACACGGATGTTAGCAACACAGCGCTAATTTTAGCAGTACGGTTACTGAACGTGAATCATCTCCTCTGCCCTGGCTGAGAGAGAGACACAGCGCCACTTTCAGCACAGTGCGTGAACTAGAATCACGTCCTCAGCGTCAGTTCTTTGCCTGCAGTAGTTTCGCGAACCATGAATGAATCACAGCGGGAACATGATTCAGGTCCTGGCGTCCCTCATTCGCAAACAACCTGCTGAGGACGTGAATCACTTTCACAAACTTCAGTGACGGCAGCTGCTGAGAGTCACGTTCGTTCGGGAGACGCAGTGCTGCTCTGAGTGGCATACATGCACTCAAATTATTACACAGTGAAAGTGTCCTCTTTGCACAGTAAAATCACTTAAGATGATGCTACACGGATGTTAGCAACACGGCACTAATTTTAGCAGTACGGATACTGAATGTGAATCATCTCCTCTGCCCTGGGTGAGTGACACAGCGCCATTTTCAGCACAGTACCTGCAGTAGGTTCGTGAATCATGAACGAATCACAGCGCGAACGAGAATCACGTCCTGACAGTTCTCTGAGTGAGTCATGGCAGTTCCACTCCCGGCCGGCACGATCGCGGCTGAGCTCAACTGAACTGAGAAAGGAACGAATCAGTCCATGAAGTGATCCCATTCACTTCGTTCACTGAAAAGATCTGTTCGTTCTAACAACACTTTCGTGACCGACACAACACTACAACAGACATGAGCCGTTTTTAGACAGAGCACCAAGCCGCCAATTTGCCCATCCTTTTGGCGGCTCGGTCGGCGGTTTTAGACAGAGGCCGGCAAATTGGGGGTCTGTTTTGGTCCGCCGATTTCCCGCCTGGGAGGATACACTTATTTCCACCTCGCCTGCTATCTAAAAACGAGGCAGAAATGTGCCGGCCTCTTCATGAGGTGGGCGGAGGTGTCAATGACCTGCACTGTTGTGCGACCCACAACCAAGAAGTTTTAAAACCAACCAACCATCACTTCATCCACGGATATTAAAATGAGCAACTGGACAGCCGCTGAGATCCAGGAGATGCAGCGTCTCTTCGGTCTCTGTGGCTGTTGTAGCTTGTTGTTGTGTCGGCAAGCTAAGGACAGTCGCTACTTTCAAATTAAAAGCCCCCCCGCTAAGAACCCAGTTCTAAACTACAATGGGGTTCAATGTAAAGCTCTTATTTTGACAAATGTGACCAATTCTATGTCACTGGTCACAGCCTTAGTCAGCTTTGGTATTCATTTTGAATTGCTATATTGAGTCAGCTTTAGTACTCATTTTGAATTGAGAGACTGCTTAAGTGCCTATTTGAGACTCAGCCTTATTTTATTTCTGAATGTTATTTATTTAAGTGCATTTGTGTTGCATTTTTGAATAATGCACCTGGCCTAATTGGTTTGCTGAGATGTGCTTGACCATTTTCTTTTAAATTTCATTTATGAAACACAAATCTTCTCTTCTGAGTGTATTCAATTGATTAGTCATGCAATACAATTTTGTAATGTCCTAGAATTCTTTCTTTGGTTACCTTTAGCAGATATGAGATTAAAATGTGATTAATTAGATTAATTAATTACAAATTCTGTAATTAATTAGATTAATCATCGCCTGACAGCCCTAAAATGAATATATTGTACTGAAGTCAGTAGCTAGCAAGATTCAAAGTCAGTAACATTGCGTATGGTTGACAAACAGTAAATACAATTTGACAGTATGTTCAACAATAAGTCTAGCTAGCTAACCAGTCATGTCATTGTCCCCAAATCAATATCAAGATTTTCACAAACAAATGATCAGCCGTGTGTGACGTTACTGTGGCTGCAGCCTGAAGTAGAGAGTTGAACAGCGAATGGGATGTGAGATTATTCGCTTTAGAGGGGAAGTGTACTTTGTGTAGTTTGTGTGTTACAGTCACCATCCTGTGGTGTTCAGAGGATAAGGCACTGAAGGACTGATGGACTGCACTCAGTGTTGGAAATAAAATGGTCTTTTTTTTTTCATGTGGATAGGCCAGCTAGCGCATTCATTTAGAGCAGTGAACAGACAATTTGACTGGAACTACTAAGTAGGTGTCCATATATCAGGGGTTAACGGACACCCTGCAGCCAATCCGAATCGAGTATTCCCCCAGACCATGGTATAAGGTTAGTTAGTTGCTTTTTTATTGTCTCCCTGAGGAGGAATTTGTTTTGGACACAAGAGAATGTCACATGTTCACATATAGCACATCAAAAAACACAGAACACACAAAAAAAGAAAGTGGAGGAACTCTGTTTACATATAGCATAAATTCATATCAGCACAGAACATACACACTCTTCATTGAACTTTTTGCACACGCTCTTGCTATTGCACATATACCCATACAGCATCATTAATTTTATTGCTCTGATTATTTTATTGCACTCCTATTATTCTGTTGCACTTCCCTATACCATTGTTTTTATTGCACAGTCCGTTTTAGAATCTCTCACTCAAGTACGTGTATAAACACACACACACACACACACACACTATCTTGCACTATTTAATAATTTAATAGAGATAGGTATGAAGGACAGTTTATATCTATTTAACTTGCAGTTTGGTACCCTGTACCTTTTTCCTGATCCAACTCATATTTGCTGGAAAGAACATGAATTGGATCACCAGCAATTTTTACAGCCTTGCCTCCTCACCATCTCCTCAAATATTTCATGGAGGGGGCATTGTTCAGCTCAGTTGGTAGAGTGCACGTCCCATGTGCTGAGGCCCTGCAAACTGAGAAACGCCCAATGTCACGGTCTAGACAGTATCACACACGGTCAAAAAACTTGCAGTTCTTAAAGGGATATTCCGGCATAAATTTAATCCATGGTCTAACACAACGTGACATGACACAGAGTAAGGCCCCCCCTCGAGAGATCAAGTCTTCGAACCACTAGATTTTGTAGTTTTAGCAACCTCAGAAAAGACTGTACAATAACAATACACTGCAGTCTATGCCTCCAGCAAGAAACTGCCATCAAAAAGCCACTCATAGCCACAAATAATGCTCAGAACAGCATAAAACTTCAGCAACAGTACAAATAGGGTTCCAGCACATAGTTTGAGGCATCAAACATCTGCTACCTTTGCCGGATTTCTACTGAAAAGACAACACAACTCACCACTCTCCTGAAGCAGCTTGCTCATTGTGGGGAAGCCCAACACAACAGTAGTTGGGGGCCACTGTGTTAGACCATGGATGAAACTTACGCTGGAATATCCCTTTAAGACCTTCCCTTGGTTGGCTCTGCCTTCAGCAACCTCTAGGTGGGGACAGACCTGTGGTCACACAATCACTCACTCATTATAAGACCATAATAATCAAAGTAAAGCTCAATTTGGCTCCTGCACCTACCAAATATCAAAATGAAGGTTTGGAACTAGTTGTTGAAGAAAGTGGAACATCTAGCAGCTAAAGTGCTAGATATTTCTCTTAAATGTATTGGTGGAGACTAAATATTGGACTTACACTCATCAGGTGATCAGAAACATCTCATCTAGATTGTATTTAGTTCCTGTCAGGGAATATATAGAGCACATCACCTCCATTTTGATTTCGGCAAACCTGCTGCCTGTTAAACCCCTCTCATTTGAACTTTTGATAAGCACTCCGGACTGGGTCATAGTCTGAGCTTTTAACCCTGTATAAGCCCGAGTGTACTCTGAGATCCTCAAAGGCCCTCCTGCCCCTTGGCATACCTGGGTCTGCTGAATACAGAATGACTTGCTTGAAGAAGTTATTGTAGATGTCCATAACTTCTCCTAAGCCCATTGTGTCTTTCTTTGAATCACATCTTTTAAACTAAGTACATTGCATTGGTTTATCTGGTTATGTTACCAGCTTATGTTCCACTATGCTCAGTAAATCATGCTCCGATCTGAATGTAGTGGTTTGTGTCCTAATCCACTGTTGTTGCATTTTGTTTCTTCAAAAATATCAATTCTGGATTTTAGTTTTTGGTCTTATTTTTTTCTGCTGACCCCAAAGGAAGCTTCACATTTCTGTGCTTTATATAAAATAAATTACTATAATAAAATTAATACAGAGGTTCCTGAAGTGGAAAGTCTTATTATTTTACACAAGATAGCAGATTATCAGAGAAATCTTTTTGCATTCATTCAGTAATGTAAAGGTGAGGATATGTTTTAAGACTCAAGACCCTGACAAGGAGTGCAGGGAGAAAAAAGACAAATACACAGACACAATAATGTGGGGATCAGAAACAGGTGAGGAGACTGAGGAGGGAAGATGACAGGTGAGGTAATGAAAGGAAACAGAGAGGGGAAAAAACAGAGGGAAAAACACAGAGGAGACACTGAAAAGACAGAAGAGACACAAAATGGCATGGAGTCAAAATAAAACAGAAACCATAACAAAAAGAAACTGAACCATAACAAGTAGTGTGTGTAACCAGCCAATAAATCTGCCTCATCATGCTTCAAATATCTGCTAACAAAAAAAATGGATGATGAACAGTTGATATTGTTTGGATCTTTTGACCACATTTCACAGTTTTCACCCCTGGATTAATGTTCAAATTTGTAACCTTATTATTTTTCTTTATTATGGTACTCCAGGAGCAGAGCGGGTCATCTCTTTGAAAATGGAGATCCCAGGTTCCATGCCGCCACTCATCCAGGAGATGCTGGAGAATTCGGAGGGCCAAGATGGCCAGAGCAGCAATAGCAGCAGCAGCAGCAGCAGCAGCAACACCGCCAACAGCAGCAGTAGTAGCAGGAACAGCAGTGGAGGCAACAGCAGCAGCAGCACTTCAGCTGAGGCAGGGGAAAGTCCTAGCAGCGAGTGCAGTCCCAACAAGGACGCCACTGCTGCTGAGTTGCCGGTGTCCGTGGAGACCAGGGGGGCTATGGTTGCATTGCCTAGCGATGAGCCCTAGTCGCACCTGCAGGTGCCTCTGCAAAAACTCTCTGACACTCCTTTGCACAAAAAAGGAACAGGTGGGCAAGGTGTTTACCCCCTTACAACCCCTCTACCCTAATTCCTTTGCTTGGTAATACGTTATCTTTATACACTTCCAATTTTTCTTCACCTGCTCCCCTAAATTCCCTCATAAAAAGAAAAGGTCAACAAGGAGGCCTCAAAGGAGCAGTGCTTTGTGTATAATTCTGAATTGAGCTCTTATTTGGCATGGTTTCTCTATGACAGGGATTGTGATAGAAAGGGCATGGCCCTTGCAAACAACCAGAGATGATACCCCTCAGGTCTCCTGTATAAATTCTTATCTGCATGACAGGAGTTTGATAAGTGGTTTTACACACTCTCTCTCGCTCTCTCTCACTCTCTCTCTCACTCTCACTCTCTCTCGCTCTCTCTCTCTACATCTCTTTATCTCTTATATTGTTGGCAAACTTACATTGTACATACTATTCTATGGTTAGATCTCTGTTTCTATGATGAATTTTGTGGTGCTTTTTTCATTGTCTTAAATATTACCTTTGAGGCGACACATCAAGGTTTAAAGCAGGACTAACTGTAAGTCCTTTGAAAAGTTATCTAGAATGTTATTGCATATAGACATTATGGAAGTCTAATATTTTTTATTTGTTTCTATATTTAAAACTGTTTCTGTCTTTTGTAAGACTTCTTGGTTCATTTCTCTACATGAATGAGTGTACATCCACACCGCCAGAATGCAAAGCTTCTCTTCATATCGACAGCCAAGTCTGTTCAACAGTTTCCTCAAAAGCGGGAAGCACAACAGCTTAAGCCTTTGATACACACTCATCAGACTCACTACTTCTGTTTAACTCCATCTCGACATGAACAACCGAGACCCAATATTAGATTAGATTTAGAAATAAGCCAGTCTAGGAAATCAGCTCATTTGGTGGCTGGATCTCCTCAGTAAATCAATTTATCTCACTGTCAAAACAAATCAGGTGAATTAGGTTGGTTTTGTGGTCCATTTTTCCAAGTCTGTACTTAAAACCATAATTCAACTTAACAGCATTGCACATTATTTTCATCATCAGGTCAGTTTATATGTTTAACAAGCAAATGTTGTGCCACAATTTGTTCCACCTTAAGAACCAGTTTCCCGAAGGTGTCACACTTATTTTCAGACTACTAGTTTCAAACTACATGTCTGGTGACAGAAAGAGGAAGGTGGTCTTACCATTACCATTATGATTTCTTTGTTCAGTGGGTTAAGTTCAAGTTGATGTCATTAGGAGGCAAACAAATTTATCATAAAATGGCAGGGCAAAACAAAAACCGAGACGAAAATAAATCCTTGTAGGGGACATCATGCATCCACATTCTGTCTCCCGAGTCTGGCATCTTGCCTCCTGTTAGCAAACACAGCCAGCACCCCGCTGTGCCTGGCTGTAAAGGGACTTTGTATAACTTGCTCAAAAGCAGCCCTAGACAGAAGTAGGGTTTTATATAAATGCTGAATAGATGTCTAATAGTAGCAAATACAGGGGTGCTACAATATACTGATATTGACCATAAATGTGATATTTAGAAAATAGAATACTGATATCATATTTCTTTAGGTTCTCATTTTGTCATAGAAGACGACGGTAATGTACCTTGAGGCACACCCATGGTGCATGTAGATATTACAATAATATAGTTACTGTGAATTATTTTGACCATGACAATGTTCTACCAAAAAACTGATAACATGAAGCATATAAATAGAAAAACGTCATGAAGTAATTGACCTGACTTAGTACTTTCAGTCACACACAGTAATCTAACATTACCTAGCATAAGACCTTTTCTGGTCATATCAGTACAAGTAAGGCTTTATAAGCAAATGTATTTCAAACTTGTGTGATTGTGTTTTATTTCTTATGAGTTTACATATTCATGCTTCTCTGCTTTCAAAAGTTACATAGACTCTTTTGGGCCTCAATCCACTTTGACTACAAATTAGATCTTTTGTCTTTTTTGTAGTTTTGGTCATTATTTCTATGAGTAATGGCAATATTGTTTTTGCCAGTTATTGCTAAGGTCTGGGCACACTTTAACAAAGCCTGGTGGGGATCAGATGTCAGATGTTCATAGAGGTTGAAAACAAGCAAATAGTTTGTCAGCCACATTATCTGGAGGTGAAAAATTGACTGGAAACGTTAATTGCACAGGAATACTATATCACTGTAGATCTATGTCAATCAGAAATGTTTTACATTGACCTACAGTGGTAGTGAATGTTAACAGTTGTCTATGGAGAGAATTTTGTTCCTTTATTATTCAGTCAAATAAAATAGATTTGAAACCAAAAAAGAGATTTGAGAGCAAAAAAAAAATTGTGGCAATCATTTTTGTTGGTTTTTTTTTTTTTAGATCGAATCAGAATAGGTTGCATTTGAAAAAAAATATGAGATATGAGATTATATATTTCTTCAACTTTAATCAAAACTAATGTTTGTAAGTAAAAACATATGACCATTTTGCTTATAAATCCGTCCTCTTTGCTTGTGAGTTACAAAGTTGTGTTTGCAAATCAGTCCTCTTTACTTGTGAGTCACAAAGTTTTGTTTGCAAATCAGTCCTCTTTGCAAGTTCTAAAGTTTTGCTTGCAAATTCAACTGCACTTGATGGGCGGGGCCTATGCTGGTGAATGAGAGAAGAGTTTCTATTGGTTGGTTTGACCTGGCTCCAGTGCCAGCTATGTCTTCCGCATTACACCCACTTCTCCCTTGTGCTGTGCTACCTGGAGGCAAGCCTGTTGCTCTTGAAACGTTTCCCATAAGTAATGAATTGCACTATATATCGTTTGCGACAGCCTGCCATACATTCATAACAACAACACAAGTAATGAATTATAATGCCCTGCTGCTGTAAGCACACTGATTAGCAGCAACATGGTTGTCTCTGCTAGTCACGGCTGACTAAAGGCTGCGCGTCGGACGGTTCTTAGGCCTCCGCATCGTCCATTAACTTCTGTTTATGGATACCTCGTCGGGCATTATCCCTTACATGTTGCATGGTACTCGCGGTACCAAAACTTCACTGTTCCTACACAACAGTACTGTCAGCCCGGGGACGGATGGACGGACGGAGAAGACTGCGGCAGCCCACAAACACCCGCTATGAACTGTCAGGACGTGATTCTTGTTCGCGCTGTGATTCGTTCATGATTCGCGAACCTACTGCACACAGAGAGCTGATGCTGAGGACGTCATTCTCGTTCAGGTACTGTGCTGAAAATGGCGCTGTGTCATTCAGCCAGGGCAGAGGAGATGATTCATGTTCAGTAAGCGTACTGTTAAAATTAGCGCTGTGTTGCTAACATCAGTGTAGCATCATCTTAAGTGATTTTATTGCACAGTAAAAGTCACTCATGTTCGCGAACGTGATCCTCAGCAGCTGCCATTGCGAACGTGATTCATGTTCACACTGATTTAGTGATAGCGTGAACGTGATTCACGTCATCAGCAGGGCGTTCACGAGCGAGGGGTGCTAGGACATGAATCACGTTCGCCCTGTGATTGATTCATGATTCGCGAACCTACTTCAGGCAGAGAACTGACGCTGAGGAAGTGATTCTCGTTCACGTACTGTGCTGAAAGTGGTACTGTGTCTCTCACTCATGATTCTCATGATTCACGTTCAGTAACCGTACTGCTAAAATTAGCGCTGTGATGCTGTGATGCTCTGTGTAGCATCATGTTAAGTGATTTTACTGTGCACAGAGGACACTTTCACCGTGTAATAATTTTAGTGCATGTATACCACTCAGAGCAGCAGCTGCGTCTCCCACGAATGATTGCGCACCGTCCCTCAGTAAGTGAACGTGAACCTCAGGGCTGAATTATTAACTGAATGATGGATCGCTTGGCTGCTTATCAGTTCAGGGACTTGGAGAGCAGTGAACAATTCAGTGAATGAATCTTTTGAACGAATAATTTTAATAAACAGATTCTAGAGATTCAGTACAGTAAATAGAACTGCTGTTCCCATCACTAGGCAGCACAGCACAAGGGAGAAGTGGGTGTAATGCGGAAGACGTAGCTGGTGCTGGAGCCAGGTCAAACCAACCAATAGAAACTCTTCTCTCATCCACCAGCGTAGGCCCCGCCCATCAAGTGCAGTTGAGTTTGTAAGCAAAACTTTAGAGCTTGCAAGCAAAGAGGACTGATTTGCAAACAAAACTTTGTAACTCACAAGCAAAGAGGACTGATTTATAAGCAAAATGGTCATATGTTTTTACTTACAAACATTAGTTTTAATTAAAGTTGAAGAAATATGTTCTCTCATATTTTTGTTTCAATTGCAACCTATTCTTTTTCAATCTCAAAAAAAAAAATATGATTGCCACTTACTCTTTTTTGCTCTCAAATCTCTTTTTTGGTTTCAAATCTATTTTATTTAATTGAATAATAAAGTAACAAAATTCTCTCCATAGTTGTCAGATTTGGGTGGAATTTCATTAGCGTTATTACGTATGGAAATGTAATACTGGAGTCATCCTACAAGTTTTGACTTTAAAGGAAAACTACCATTTTATTTTTACTTAACCTCATCTGTCAGCTATAGGGTTAACCTGTAATAAGATTCACCAAGTAGTAGCTGAGAGCTCAGAAAAGTGAGCCAAATTTATTTTGAACAGAAAACAAAAGCAATAGAATTATTACCCAAACAAACCAATTTCCTGGTTCAACTTAGACATATAGTACTTAACGCAGGCTAGTTGTGTCCACTCATAGTTTTTCTTATGCAGAAGGTGACAGGTGCATTGGCGGTCAGGGTTTGAGTTATCATCTGAACCTTATGGGGATTTATAAATGAACTAATCCTAACCAACTTTTAGGATATCACTTGTGACTAAAATAATGTTGTTTTTTTAATTGTATAAGAGAACCTCATAGATGTGTGATTTTACTGTTTCAGGGTACCTTATGTGAGCTCAGCTTCCATTTGCTCCCACATAACGCAAACCCTGCTGACAGTTTTGTGTTTGAATGAAGTGGTTGCTAATTTGGCTAAACTGTGAGTTTGTTTCCAACCTGTCGGATCATCTGACCAACTGTGGTTTTCCCTGTTGGACTTATTTTTGGCAATGTCCCCAAGTTCTCAGAATTCTCAGTTATTACTAACGTGACAATTATGGAAGATATTTTGAAATCATGGCCAAACGACCAAGAAAGAACCGACTTGTAACAAAGCATTGTTTATCTATAGCCCTTTTGTTGCTGCTTTGGCACACATGTAGCACTTGTGCCCTTTAAATTCTAGCTTTCTATGTGAAATAGTGGTGCTATGTTTTGTGTTTGAGCTTTCCCATTGATCACAGCCTGTGGCAGCTTTGACTTCTCAAAAATGACCTGAATGTCATCCTAATGAGTGTGTATCTATGGCTAACAGTGTGAACTAGCAACTGAGCTCTACAAATGCGCATGGCTCTATAATGGCCTTATGGACAGAGCTCCTCAACCTGCTTTTCTTTCCCTTTTCAGAAGTGTCTTGTTTAAACCGGTAAAATACAGGGACATTGCAATCATTAATACCCAATGGTGAGCAGACCACGTGGGTCAGGACGATTGTGCGCATATGTAGAAAGCACACAGTGGGGTTAGAAACACTCCAAACACTTGCCTTGCTCTTCAGACTTGACAGTGTAAGCTATATTGAATAATGCAAAAGGAGATTCTAGATGACCTTCCAACTGCCTGAGGAGTGCAGTCAAGTAAAGCCTCTCTTTGGGCAGTAGATACAAGTGGTGGGGAAGTAAGTGATATGTCAGATGAGGTGTTATTCCCCACAGCTATGGTCACATGTGATACTGAACAATAAGAGATGAACTCTCTTTTATCCTGTTTCAGGACCCAGAATCCCTCACTGCTGACATCAACTTTCACACTTGCAACACGGGACAAAATAACTGAAACACTTAAACATGTCTGAGACACAGCTATTGTATTGAAACAATATAAAAGCCAACAGCAGAACCTCCACTGCTGAAAGGAGACAGCCAGAGTTCAGCTTAAAGAAATCAAGCACAGAATGTATGAAATTGTTTAAACAATATCAACTCAAGGTCAATTTACATGATAGTTCTGGAGCTTTTGGCCTTATAACAGTCTAAACTACATGAGCTGTCACAAAATGTCTCTTGTTGTATTCAAATGGATTATGCCACACCATTCCATCTGTTTCAACCTGAGTGTAGTTTTTTCTGTCAAACATTTGAACAATGAAAAGAAAAGAGTAGTATCTGTGGCATGTACACAAACGTCTGTCAACAATCACACAATACAATGTGTGACATTGCAGACACGAAGAAATCACTGTGTGACACTGCAGAATAATTTAAAAATGTAAATATTCTCAGTTAAACCAGATATACCAGAGTTGATGATAAATGTTAAAAAGGAAATATTTATATCATGTTAATAAATAAATACATAAATAAATAAATACATAATAATAATATATTATTGTGTTAATAATCCAGCACCCCTAAAATCACCTCTGTCAGTTTTTGCTCAGTCATAACAGAGCAAGAGCTGACACATGCACCTTAACGCTGGCTTCCACCCACCATAAAACAAAAACATAAATTTTCCACCTGTTGGATTTGCACAAATATCCTCCAATACATGTTGTCCTAAACATGTGTTTAAGACAAAAAAAAACAACATGTTTGGAGATATATAAATTGTGTCTGACAATGTCGCAGTGACTGGCAGCAACAGCTTCTCCTGACTGATCCGAAGCAGGAAAAGTAAGACAACCCTTTAGGGCAGTGAAGGGTTCTGGGTCTCAGCCGCACATAATAAATCCCATCTGCTTTCCATCCCTGCTCAGAAATACATATCATAAGGGAAACCAGAGCTGTTTCAGTTTTTCTTTCTGACTTGTTTGAATGTGAATAATGTCATAGAGTCTGTCAGAATGATATGCAGTGTTAAGGAATACTTACTTCTATCTCTGTAACATAGAAAATGCTCACCCTTGATTCTCTCTGTCTTGCTCTCCTGGTGAGAGATGAAGGGAGGTATCTTGGTGTTTTTCTTTTTTTTCCTTCTTTAAAGCTGGAAATCCTTCACAGCTGAAGAATGTCCACATCTACCCCTAAAGCGCCAGGCCAACCCTCAGGCGGCTGACAGCAGCAGGGACTATTATCTGTTCTTTTAGGACACAACTTCATGAAGCTGAATTACTCTTGTTCATTTCTGCTGAATGTTGTACCGACGTAACTGTAATAATCTACTATCTAGCTCACTGCAGAGATGTTATATAAATGGTGTGTGCTTTGCATTCCAATTGGCAGCTCTGTGGAAAAGACGCTCATTTATTTGTCCTTAGTAACATCAGCTCGCAATCAAGTGGGGGAAACGAGGAGATAGAACTGGAACTTGGGGGGCCAATCTGGGACTAGGACAATGAGAAAGAGAAGCCTGAGAGCGGGACAAATGGACAGTCAAGTCATCTCAGCGCCTGATATCGTTGATATGTTCTGTTCCTGCTCCATGTCAAACAACAGAGCTGCTTCCCCCCTCCTAAAACAGGAAGCCAATCTGCTGTCATCAATCAGTCAAACACAATCAATCAACAGCTATTTGGTTGAGAAGTGAAATAATGAACTAGGGTTTGACCAATATGGGGGTATGAAAACTGATTTAATTTGCTGCAGACAACGTTAACAGTCTGATCAGTCCAAGGAAAAATTTATCTTGAAAATGTTTGTCAGCCTAGGGTGTTGGGCGATTAAAAGTGTAGAGTAGACGAACAGCTCCAAATGGATGCTAATATCTTCTTTTCCCACTGGATGTGTAATACGGGCAACTGCTTGCTAACATGTTTGCTGTAACAACTTTACAAAGTGATAATATGTCAATGCTGTGTTCATGCATTCTATAAGCCACATAAACTGACATTTTTAGGTGTTATCTGGCTACTCAACTAATTTACACATTACTATAACACTAAAGGTATTAAAGCTCAATATCAGCCCCATATTCGGTCTAACCCCAGAGAAAGCACCTTAGCTAGGATCCACAAAACATGACTGTGAACATCAATATCAATCATTGACAGTAGCTCTGTTTTTATCTGTCCTTCTTGGTAGACATTACAAACTGTCCACAGTCGCCTTCTTTACATCAGTATCAGAGAACCCTACTACCTATCATATGCAGAGTTGTATAGTCGTGTTACTACAAGACATGATGGTCAAGTCTTACTGGGCAGAGGTTGGAGGGGGTGGGTCTAGATGCAGAGCTATCCCATCAGCGCCTGCTGCTGGCCCATGGGGCTAAGTCACCCTCAGAAGCTGCTCTGAGGCTTGAGCTCCCATCAGTTTGAGCTCTCCATTTTAAATATTGTCTTTGTTTGTACATTAACCTAAGCTTTTTATGTTCATATACTGTTTAACTTTACCATGAACTGTTCTGGCAAAGTAATAAAATATATTTATTTTTAAAAAAGTTGTGAGTGCATCCTTCGCATCATAACATCTTAACCCAGGCAACAACTATTAGAGAGTGACAGTGAAGCGTTCATCGCAGTAATTTATACCAACAAATTTGGTCTGTATACAAATTGAAGTGCACTAGTGGTGCTAGAGGTACTGTCAGAAGACCAAAATCGTGACTCAGAATAAACGCTAATGTTGCTGCTCCATGTCTGCTGGAAGTGTGCTGGAAGGGAAGGGTTGTGCTGGAAGGGTTGTTCTGCTGCCCTTTAGTGGCCAAATAATAAGTTATTCTAGCTTTTAAAGTGTGGGTCCATTGTCTGTATTTTTGCCAGTTAGCTGGATCCAAATTTAAAGTTGTTACAACATCTGAGGTGTTTAAGAATTCCAGGGTAGATTGTTACTTGATTGACTGTATGAAATGACTCTGACCTTATTCTTTACAAGTGGAAATTTTTCCCATAAATGACATTAGTGAAATGGTTGATGTTTTAAATTTTTTGTCTTTTATTACAAACATTAGCTGCAATGAAGATCTTGTTTTATATCACTAATTCTACAGTAAACATGTCTATATTTACAATTTAATAGATTGTCGTACAAAGTGAAATATTTGTACTGGTCTGGGTGTCATTTCTACTCTGTTATACTTTTGTAAATTAGGATCCTCTTAGCTCTACCTGTTGCTTTCAGCTGAGAAGGTGGCTTCATATCACACCTTTTGATTCATAAGCTTAAACAAACTCTTGCAGCATTTATAACATTGGAATATACGTCATACCTGTCAAAAAGTTATGAAAAGAATTTTAATATTCCAAACAACACCCAGGTTATTAAATAACAACTTCCTGTGCATTTTGCTCAAAGCACAAAGTGTTGGATATCTTATTCTCAACATTGGTCTGTCTGAATGACATGAAACCCGCGTGACTACTTCCCCATGAGCCGCTAAGGCTCTGTGAAAAATTATAAACTTACTTTTTCCAACTCCTCCTAGGAAATTTGACCCATTTGCAACAAACTTTGCATGTAGCAACTGTGGAAAAAACTCATCAAAAGCTTTCAGCAATGATCTTTTTTTCTTTTTTTCCCCCCCATCTGGATATACATGTGGATAATTCTCTGTGTGGTTGTACAGTACAAAATACAAATGAATCAGGGGCCTACTCATGAAGACATTTTGGATGGAGAAGCTGGTAACAACAAACCTTGCCACAAAGAGCAATTGGGGCATGCTGGTATGGTTGAGTGTTTTTTCACTAGAAAGCACAGTAAATAAGTTCACCTTGATGGCATGTTGGAGGTGTACTGGTTGTGAATCATACCAAGAGCCTGTTTGTGGGATTCTTTCCTTTGATATTTATAACTGATCCACTGACCATAAAGCAGCATTTGTCTTAATCTGGTTGATAAGAACTGACTTTAAACTGTAACATAACTAAAAACTACTCTTTAAATTGGTTTACACTCATACTTACTTTACACTCATACTTACCTCTCACCTCATCACATAAGGAACTAATGATTCAATTTCATGGCATCTGTAACTTCATAACCTCACTACAAGTAACAGCATGTGTTTAAGTATTAGAAAATAATTTTACTTGAAATCTCTGGTGTAACATTATTCAGTCAGGACAGAATGAAGCCAGCAAAAGTTGGTAATTTCATTGTTTACTTTCAACTTCATGTTCAAAAAGTTACATAGTATTTTAACAATTAAAATATGCTAAAGCACTGCGTTCTAAACTTCTAAAAGCCGCTTCGGACAAATACAGAACATTTCAATGAGAATAAAAAAGAAACCTGTATATGTATAATAAAAAGTGTAAAACACCTACACATTAAAAATCATTGAACATCACCATAATTGAAAAGAAAATGGAACAAGAAATGTAGAAAAGTCTGTGGGAACACAGAAGGAGGAGGAAACTTTCATACAAGCAGGGTGTGTTGGGGTGTGATCAAGTGGTTTTAATCAAACATGTCATCATCATCTTCATCATCCTCGTTGTCTGACTCGTCAAAGTACTTCACCTCCTTCTTGACCCTGCCTGGTCTGTCCCGGGACTGAGTGTTAACTGTTTTTCGGCAGTTGCTGTCATCATCCTCATCGCCTGACGGAGGTTTCTGAGGTTTCTGCAAAGGCAGACAGTGAACGCTTTATCATGGCTACCATTTATGTTTTTACAGCACTGAAACTACAAAATACAGGTTGTTGTCTGGGAACCCTCAGGCCTTGTACTGAATATACATTTGTTTTATTATTATCAGCTAAAGTAAGTTTAATCATCAAAGTAAAAGTACTCATAATGCAGAAAAATGACCATGAGAGCGTTAAACCATAATGTATATTGTAAACATATTTTAATTGGTACAGTCATATGTAAGCATCATTTTAATGTAGCAGTTGGTTGAAATGGAGCTAGTCTTAACTGCTGTACTGGCTGGAATATGTGTGTAGATCATGGTTTCAGAAAAGTATTGAAAGCTGTCAGTACATTTTTGCTCATTATATATTCAGGGGAAATCCTGCTTTTCCAAAATGAGGCTCTTGTGAATAATGCAAACCGGTTTTTTTGGGGGGGGGGCACGGGTCATAAAGACCGCTCACCACTGTCAACGTTTTTTTTGTGCCTCTGATTCATGTCTTTATGTCACTCTGCACGTAGTCCATTTATTTGTCACGACGGAACTTCATTCAAAGCAGAGCTCCATCAAAGTAGTGATGGGAACGGCAGTTCTTTTTACTGTACTGAATCTCTAGAATCCGCAGCCAAACGATCCTTCATTCAGTTAATAATTTAACCCATGAGGTTCATGTTCACTTACTGAGGGACGGTGCGCAATCATTCGCGGAAGACGTAGTGCTGCTCTGAGTGGTATACATGCACTAAAGTTATTACATGGTTACAAGTGTCCTCTGTGCACAGTAAAATCACTTAACATGATGCTACACGGATGCATGCATCACAGCGCTAATTTTAGCTGTACAGTTACTGAACGTGAGTCATGAGAATCATGAGTGAGGGACACAGCGCCACTTTCAGCACAGTAGCGTCAGGTGATCCAATCACCGGGCGAACGTGATTCACGTCCTGGCATCCCTCGTTCGCGAACGACCTGCTGAGACGTGAATCACGTTCGCGCTGTCACTGAATCAGCGTGAGCGTGAATCATGTTAGCGACGGCAGCTGCTGAGAATCACTAATTTTAGCAGTACGGTTACTGAATGTGAATAATCTCCGCTGCCCTAGGGGAGTGACACAGCGCCATTTTCAGCACAGTACCTGAACGAGAATGACATCCTCAGCGTCAGTTCTCTGTGTGCACTCGGATATTCACTCGGGTCCAGCCACGACTTTACTGGGGTTCCCCCAGTGTTAGCAGCAGGAGGATGGTTAGCTAACCTCCCGGAGACTCGCGCTCAATCACTGAGACTGATTTAGGGACCGTCATTAAATTACTTGGTATAAATATATTAATAGAAAATAACTGCAACATTCACACTGCTTTACATCACCTTCATACCTGTCTTTCTTTTGGCACTACATTTTCTCAACCGTAGAACTTCCACATCCCTATGCATTAGTGCAAATGGGCTTTTGCGTGCGGCGAAATACAGCGCAAGGCCCAGTTGCTGGACGAGGGGTTTACTTTCTAAAAAATAAACGAAACTTAACAATTTCAGACAAAGACCGTAGAACCTCCGTATCCTTAAGCATTAGCGCAAGTGCGTAGGGATATGGAGGTTCTATGGTTGAGAAAATGTAGTGCCGAAAGAAAGGCAGGTCTGACGGCGATGTAAAGCGGTGTGCATTTTCTCTATACAACATACACTTGACCTGTTATAGATTCTTTTTAGGTTGAGGCTACTGAGGCTGCGCTGAACGGTGATTACGGTAGGGAACAGACCAACTATAGATACTAGTGCATTGCCTGTAGGAAATGTGTATTCTTATAGAAAAGTGGGAGGTTAAGTAGCTTTTTCATGGATGGCCAAATGAGGCTGTGTTTGAAGGTGGGACATCAGGGATATTTAAGTTTGTTGGGAAATCCGATATTTCAGCGTATAATTGTCCATTTTTATACTGTTTTTGATTTTGCCATTATATTTCACCTTAAAAAACTATTTACTTGGTGTCATTATTTTCAGCAAAACCTCACATGTGACTATACATTTATTTTTTCATTTTGACACACTGTATTAACACAATGGACCTAAAATCACAAAAAAACATTAAATCTGACTTGAAAAAGTTATTTTTTTTTACTGTGAAAACCACAAATGTTTATCAAACCATTTTTTAATTACTTATTATGCAAATATAAATTGCTGCTAAATATGTGCATACATTTTAAAGTTATATGTTTATTTACATTACAGGCAATGCTCAGGCCTGCCTGAACTCCTTCCAGCTGAATGAAGAGCTGCACTGCCTGCTCCACATTCAGCAGTCTCCTCATTGTTTTGACTCAAACAAAAAAACGACTCCACTACACACTAAACCAAACACTACATAACACACTAACTATACACTCCAAACAGGCTAAATGTCACAAATTTCTCAACTCTCAATATTGCTGGCGGTCTCTACACAGACCGCCGTTGCCTGTCATTCATTCACCTCTGTCCCTCCCACAACTTCCCGTTCCTCTACAACCAAACTTGCTGCTTGGACACTTTCGTGACAAAAGCCCGTTTTTACCATGTCTTCCTGCACCAGACACAAAGCAATGTTCGCAAAAAAGGGTGGCGGACATTATTTACCCTAAGTCCGGTTTTGGACCCGTCGTTGCATAACTTTAGTGCATGTATACCACTCAAATCAGCACTGCATCCCCTGCGAATGACTGTGTACTATAGTCTGTGAACGCACCATTCCTCAATAAGTGAATGTGAACCTCAGGGCTGAATCATGAACTGAATGACAGATCGTTTGGCTGCTTATCAGTTCAGGGAGTTGGAGAGCAATGAACGACTCGGTGAATGAATCTTTTGAACTAATCATTTTAATAAACGGATTCTAGAGATTCAGTACAGTAGAAAGAACTGCTGTTCCCATCATTAGTGGAAAAGAGCTCTGCAGTGATTGGCTCTGGTGAGCACGTGGCTATCAATGTAGTCCAGACAAATGCGACGTTGCACACCCTTGAACCTAGCAGCAGCAATGTTGAAACTCTCAGGTCAGTCTGATCCTGATCCACAGAGATATTTGAAGAACACAGACAGACAGACAGAGATTCCTTGCTTTAATAGAGAGATGTACTTTATATGACCCCACTTCAAAAAAACACAAACTATCCCTTTAAAAGGTTTTGTGGAAAATATTCACAACATTCATGACAAATAAGGTGTGAGAAGAGCTCGACTGACAAATGATCATGGCTGATTTATCAGCTTGTATCATTTGGATGCAAATATGTAACAATTGACAAGTAACAAGAACTTCCTGTGAACACCTGAAATGAAAATGTGTTTTGAGGCAAGTTAGAAATGGTGTCTCCAATACAAGGTTTTTTCTATCAGAGAGCACTGGCAAGTTAATGTTTTGGCCTGGTTACTTAATATTTCTTCACATTTCTTCAAAAATCGCATCAACGGCCATTGTAGACTCTTTTTAAGGGTGCTCAAGCACAACTATATTTCATCTCAACAAATTTAAAAATATATTGATTATTATAATCGTTATTTTCTTTGTTAATATATATTAATTATGTATTATTATTATGTATTATTATTATGTATTATTATTATTTTCGAGCCCCTGGAAAAAAACTTATTTACACTATTTACTGCATGTACACTCATTTCAGCTCATCATGAGTCTTAGCTGCCTTTTTTTCTATTATTTACTGTCGCACTGGCTTCTCTCCTCTTCTGTCTGTTAACAGTGGATGTGCAGCTAACACACTGTGGGGAGGTTTCACTGTGAGGCACCACTGCGGCAGGGTGCATTCTCTCCAAAACAAACACATGTAACAGAGCTGACTGGACTGGCTAAAGACAGCTGCAATTAGCAAATGTAAATTGATGACAACTCATACCTTGAGAAAGAGAGAGAGACAAAGAGAGAGCAAGAACTAGGTGAGAAAGTCGACAGCTACTTACCCACATTCATTGTAATGGACTCCTCAATGATTTCCATATATAAACAATTTTAATATTATGTTCGCAAATGTGGAACCTCCTCTTACATGTATATGTCATAAATACCCTGTATTTGTATATATTCTGCAGTATTTATTATCATATTATATACTGTCTTCTAACGGCACACAGTATGTTTGTGTGTGATTGTCAGTGCAAAAAGGGAAAAACAGGAAAGGAGAGAGTGTAAGACTGGGAAGAACCAAATGGAAAATATGGACAGATGGTGAACACTGTTATCATGGTAAAACTGCGACTGTCCAGCTCATTAATTGACATAAAATGAGAGAGCTTTGCAGCGCTTAAGGTCTGATCCCAGAATCACTCCTGAACCATACTGTAAAGTTCGAATATGTTACATACATTTTGTTTTTATGTAAAAACAATATTATTGACTGACACACTGTTAGCAGACTTTACAAATTCTCAAATATCTATGTCAGTATTTGATTAAAATCAGTCAGAAACTTAGATATCAGGTTGGCAACAGCATCGAAACATTTCACATCTAAAAGAGGTGCTTACTCTGGAGTCTGAAGTTAAAATCCTAGAAATCCTGCATGTCTACACAGAGCTCGATGGATACTAAAAGACACACACCCCCCCAACCACAGTCTGTTCAACCTACTGCCTAATGGAAAAGACACGTAAGTATCTGCTGTCATACCACCAGACTACAGAGCAGCTTGTTTCCTCAGGGTATGAAACCACTGAACTCTTCATAAACAATTCATCATAACATTTTTTTAAATGGTGTAGCATAAAGGGACTACAACTTGCATTTTATTGTACAACCCCGCATTGTGATATGACAATAAAATGATCTTGAACAAACAGAACATCAGGCCACAGAGAGCGCAATGTACACAGCAAATGGAGTACCTGTTCAATTATGGAGTAAGATAGCTATCAAAAATACGTGTGCATGTTTCTAACCATTCGTATTTGTAATGTTAAACATTTGTATGGCAACAAAATTCTACTGTCATATACGCAAGTTTGAGAAATTGTTTGGGTTAGGATTGTTTTTATGTGAGTATGAATCTAAAAGCTGTCAGTGCAAAGTCTTGTGAGTACAACTCTAATTTCTACAACTACTAAGTCTTCACTGTGAGCAGGAATTCAAGTTTGAGGGTACGAGTAGAAAAGTGTTGAAATGACGTCACTTATGTCACAGGCAGATGACTGGGGAAAATAACTGAACCCCGATTGCCTTATGGTTAATTTTTGCCTTAATTAAACAGCTTCAGAGTAACAGTGCTGGTTAAATAAATGACTTGTAACTTGTTACATGGAAAATGGAGCCTCCGACCCGGTATCCCAGCTCTCGTCTCTGCAGCACCACCACACAAAAGCACCACGTAACCCGTAATTTCTTGTTTATGACAGATACGACTACACAATATACATGTCATGATGTTTGTATGATTATCCATCGATCCACTGATTGATTTCCTGCTGGCTTCCTTGTAGACAAATGCACACGATCGAGAGAATGGTTAGCAAAGAGGAAAAGAAACCGGACTTATGTGATGGACAGATTTATGTCAGTTTAGCTTGCAAGCTAAAGCAGTAAGTCTGCAAGTCCATGAACTGTATATCATATCTATATATATATATTATTTTAAATAGTATAATTTTATGAAATAAATATTGGATATACACGTTATTGACTCCACCTGTAATGCTTCACCTGAGCTGACAGCTCCGAGTCATTTGGTGCCCTGGGCAAGATCTTAGCCGGCACCCCTTGCATTGTAGACAATTTCACAATCAATTTTCATACACTCACACAGAAACTGCATGCATGTATTGAAGATTTTATTTCTTTTGAGTCGAAAATATCACACCAACTAAAAAATATAGAAAGAAACAAGTGATAAAAATAGAATATAAATAACCCATTGTGCAAAAATGGTGCCATCTCTTCCTTATCTTATCTATCAGCCACTTTGCAATATATATATATATATATATATATATATATATATATATATATATATATATA
>JARJLU010003123.1:0-15997 GCA_030272975.1 Sparidentex hasta | reverse complement strand
TATATATATATATATATATATATATATATATATATATATATATATAAATATATTATCTGTATATAAAAGTAGCAAAAAGTTGCAGATCTACAAGCTCCCAACCTGTAACGATGTGACTTGTTGTGAGCTTGTTGATTCGCTGTTTTAACAATTTTTAAGACATCGTAAAAATATAAGAAATAATTGTGCCCAACAGCAACAATACAGTAGTTGTCAATGTCAGGTATTGATTTAAAAAGTCACATTTTTTTTGCCCAACCACATGTGTTTTGTGGACTTGGAGAAAGCATTCGACCGTGTCCCTCGTGGCATTCTGTGGGAGGTGCTCCGGGAGTACGGGGTCGGAGGCCCTCTGTTAAGGGCCGTACGGTCCCTGTACGACCGGAGCAGGAGCTTGGTTCGCATTGCCCTTTGTCACCGGTTCTGTTCATTATTTTTATGGACAGAATTTCTAGGCGCAGCCACGGGCCGGAGGGGATCTGGTTTGGGAGCCACAGGATTTCATCTCTGCTTTTTCGCGGATGATGTGGTCTTGTTGGCTCCTTCGAGCCGGGACCTCCAGCATGTCCTGGGGCAGTTTGCAGCCGAGTGTGAAGCGGCTGGGATGAGAATCAGCACTTCCAAATCTGAGGCCATGGTTCTCGACCGGAAAAAGGTGGCTTGTGCCCTCCGGGTTGGGGGAGAGCTACTACAGGTGGAGGAGTTTAAGTATCTTGGGGTCTTGTTCACGAGTGAGGGAAGGATGGAGCGTGAGATTGACAGGCGGATCGGTTTTGGCGGCCGCAGCAATGCGGTCGTTGTACCGGTCTGTCGTGGTGAAGAGAGAGCTGAGTCGAAAGGCGAAGCTCTCAATTTACCGGTCAATCTACTTTCCTACTCTCACCTATGGTCATAAACTTTGGGTCATGACCGAAAGAATAAGATCCCGGATACAAGCGGCTGAAATGAGTTTCCTCCGCAGGGTGGCAGGGCACTCCCTTAGAGATAGGGTGAGGAGCTCTGTCAGCCGGGAGGAGCTCTGAGTAGAGCCGCTGCTCCTCCACATGGAGAGGAGCCAGTTGAGGTGGCTCGGGCATCTGTTTCGGATGCCCCCGGGACGCCTTCCTCGGGAGGTGTTCCTGGCATTTCCCGCCGGGAGGAGACCCCGGGGAAGACCCAGGACACACTGGAACGCCTTGGGATCCTCCCAGAAGAGCTGGAGGAAGTGTCCGGGGTGAGGGAAGTCTGGGTGTCCCTGCTCAGACAGCTAACCCCACTCAGGTTAAGTGTGTCTGAGTGATTATGTGTCTAATTGGGGTGAAATATATAAACCTTGTGCACTGCACTAAAAGTGTACTGCATTACAATCCACAGGTTTTTGAACTGATTTAAACTTGGGCATAGAGGATGTATGCAGTCTTTGTAGTCCACTTGTGTAGTGTTGTGTTGCACATTAATTTACATAAAATATGCCAATCCTGTAATTCAAGGTGGCTGTCGCAGTCACATTAACCTGGGTTTCCTTTTAGATTGGACCAGTTGTGCCACCTACGGATGTCCAACAAACTGCCACACCTCCAGCCCCCATTGAGCACCAAACACCAGTTGCCACAACCTCCATGGAGGACCAAATGCAAATTGCGACAACCTCCATGGAAGACCATGCAGCAGCTGTGGTACCAGAGGTGATGCCACAAACCTTCTACATAATTCCGCAATTTGTAAGCTCACTTTTTAAGATTGGGTTTTAATTTTTTCTTTTAATCAACACTTAAGTATAATAACAATACCCAACATGCTATCTCTTGCCATTTCCTCAGGATATCCCCCAGATTCTCAGTGGCTCTCTTGAAGGAAAGAAGATCCTGACGAGTGCTAATGAGGAGAAGGTACTCATCATTAAGGACAGCCATGCCTTGTCCATATTTTGGTATCTCACCTCATGGAAAGGTTTGGAGACAGGTACTTCAAAACAGTGCTTTTGTTAATGTTATCTTAGACAGGACACAGCACATCTACAGTAGTGTGTTGGAGCAGTGCTAAACACCTCTAAATCTGACTTGGGTCACTATTTTCATAGTACAAGGTCATAGAACTTGCATAGAGACCAACATCCGAAGAGATGATGTCTCAGACCAAACGGCCCATAGAAGATGCATGTGTGTTATGTTTGATACCATGTGAAGGGAAACATATTTTAGCAGTACTTTTTGAGTACTATTTTGAGTCTGCTGGTAATTTCATGTTTGTATTACAGTCCTACTGCTGAAACCAAAACAGCCCTGGTGAAAGCTTTGATCGAGGCATTTCCATTCTTAATAGATGACTCAAGTAGCGGCTATGTGAGTAATAACATTTTACAGAGGAATTGATGCTACATAGTCAGTCGGACAGTGGACAAAGTATAACTCATCTCCAAGCACTAGATTGCTGTGCTGTTTGATGCCTGGTGTTGTCAGACAGATGCATGAACATCTGTTCACCTGTTCAGCCACATCAGGTGGCCATGCTGTCAAAATCAATGTAACTAATCTCTTTTTAACAAAGATTTTTTTTCGTTTCTTGACAGGCAACTTGGTACAACCCTGGACGGAGCAAATACCCAGCTACTGGATTTCTTAAAGAAAGACTTCGAAACATCAGAAAAAGGCTGAGATCAAAGAGCAGAGGGCCACGCAGCACAGAGCCGAGAGCAGCGTAAAGTGATGAAGGTGGTGTTCGAAGTACATGCATGACCTCTCAAAACAACCGACTTAACTCTTGTTCACTATGCTATTGTTATTGCACCCCATTTTTTTCTGGTAAAACTATGCCTTTTTCTAGCTCTAACAGAAATGTACAACTTGACTCAGTGAAGGTTGCCAGTGCTGCCTACTTTGCTAATCTTCTCTCTCACAGTAAGAACAATCCCAAGATGTTGTTCAAGATCATCAACGCTACTGTATTGTCTCCCCTCCTTCTCCTACTGTTTCTGTGTTTTCTAAAGAAGACTGCGGCGGCTTTCTAACATTGTCTGTTGAACAAGTTGTTGATTATGAGATATAACATCATTGCTTCCTCCTTCCTTCATGTCCGGCTCCTCCTCCACAACTGAGCAGTTTCTCTCCTGTCAACTGTCCTGTCAATTGTCGGAAAAGATAGACAAAACTCACCTCTCCAGCTGCAGGCTTGTTGTGGGGAAGCCCTGTGAGTTGATTACCGAGTGCAGTAGAGTTCCGCAGCTCAGTGAATATCATTACTGCGGGACTCTACTGCACTCGGTAATCGACTCGCAGGGCTTCCCCACAACAAGGAAGCTTCTCTGGTGGTGAGTTTTGCTTATTTTTTACGACAAAGCTGGCAACGATATCAAATGTTTGATGGGTTGAAATATGTGCTGGGACCCTATTTGTAATATTGCTGAAGTTTGGTGCTGTTCTGAGCATTATTTGTGGCTTTTTGATGGTGATTTATACTTGGATCCATTTACTGCAGCGTTTTGTTGTTGTGCGGTCATTTCTGAGGATGCTAAAACTATGTAAGCTAGCGGTCCGCAAACTTTATCTCTCGAGGGGGGGTCGTACTTGGTGGCAAGGTGTGTTAGAACATGGATTAAATTTACACCGGAATATCCCTTTAAGCACAGAATGTTTAAGATGGTATAGGGTATGTTAGAAGAAAAAGTAAAGTAGGGAAGAAACATATAGACCTACAATATTTTTCTAAATCAGTAGCATGATAAAGCAATAATGGAAAAAATAGAAAGAAGGAGAAACAAGAATATATAGCCTGAATTAGGATACAATCTCCTCCATATGCTGTCTCCACACCCACAGCCCTTCCTACAATGATACCTCCTCCACATGAGGAATCCACAGTCAGGCTCTGTGGAATACCATCAGATCAGTCTCAGAGGAATCTGAAAGAAGCAGCTGGTGAATTTGGCTCAAGCAGTAAGACCCATGCTGGGTCCCGAATATATCAGGGTGAAGCTTGGGGACGGTTTGACACAGGATACACACTGAGGGCTGATTATCCTGCAGTGGGCTGCCCTTGTGGAGGGTGTATAGTGTGAAAGGCCTAAACACCCAGTGATGCAGGAATATACTACTGATGATGTGTCCTGTGCCCAACTGTCCTTAAAGTTAACCATGCCGATCACTGTATATATCCTGAGTAACAGACACTACTCCTCACATCATTGTAGATGA
This sequence comes from Sparidentex hasta, assembly GCA_030272975.1. Classification (NCBI taxonomy): domain Eukaryota; kingdom Metazoa; phylum Chordata; class Actinopteri; order Spariformes; family Sparidae; genus Sparidentex; species Sparidentex hasta. Next base: position 11,828 of record JARJLU010003123.1, on the reverse strand, counting down.
AGTTACCAGCAAATCATTACCTGGCACTACATTTTTCTCTGACGCCTGAGTAATGTTATTTCTCTAAACCAATTCAACCACTTCAGAGCGTCCTGAACATAAATGACTGTTATTATAACTCCCCGGTCACTTGGAAGACACTTTTTCTAACCAGTAGCCATAAACACAAAGCTAAACACCGGTGTTAGCATGCAAGCTAACAAGCGAGCTTTAGCAAGAAGTGACATAGCTGAACTGCAACATTTTACAGCCATATGTGCTATTGTGAGTATTACTGTAACCACCACCACAGCCTTCTATTCACATAGAATGAAACATATGTCAAGTAGGGGCCTTACTTTTCCTTCTATTCACATAGAATGAAACATATGTCAAGTAGGGGCCTTACTTTTCCAGCAGAAAAGCAGCTAACTCTGCGTCTGAAATGACGCTCCATTATTTATCCTTGTTTTCTCTCTGGCTTGGTCCAGTTCTTTGCTTTTACACTGCCTTTTTTCATCAGTCGTCTTATTTCTTCTCTTTGACATGGGCAATGATGTGGCATTTTTTACATTGTTTCCAGTTTTGGCATGAAAGTATCTGACCAGGTAAGGGAAGGGCACTGCAGAGTATGCACTGCGTGAGGGAGGGGGGCTGCCAGCGGTGTATGCACAAGAGCGATTGACACTTTTCAGACACTCTTATTTGGTTGTATTCTATTGGTTGTATTGATTGATTGTATTCTACCAGGAGCGGTAGATTCTTGCAAACCAAATTAGGGCCACTGGATGGAGCCACAGACAGTGGATTTTTACACAGCTGACCTGTATCTTACTCTACTGTCAGATCATAATGATAATTTTAGCAAATATAACCAAAAAATAATTACTCACTACAGCTTTAAAGGAAGCTGTTCAGTGTCCAGCAGATGTAACACTAATGTAAAAAATTCTACAGTTTTGTATGGGCAATCAATCTGCTCTTACCTGACCGCAATATACTGTACAAACACAAATAGTTGTTGGTGGAGTTTATCAGAAAATAGCACCTGTAATGTTCTATGTTAGACGCTGACCTGTTCATGCACATTCCTTTGAGCTTGAAGATCTTCTACTTAACATGTGAACATCTGCTCCTTGACTTGTTGCCCTCCCATGGCCTCTGTCTCTACTTACAATGCACTCTTCCTACCGCTGGTGAGGACTCAGACTTCGATGGTGGTATTCGGTAGTTGTAAGATGGAGAGCATTTATGATTTGAGGGGAGCAGCTTTGGAGACAGGCCTGATTGCAGAGGGCGGAGTTTACTGGCTAGATACTTTCAAAATCTAACCTGGGCTTGACGGTTTTTCAAATTTACAGACCGCAGCTTTAATCAAAAGGACCTTCCTCCACAGAGAGAGCTATAGTAAGATTGTCCCCAAGCTGTAGTAGCTGCTACCAGTGAAGTTTTGGCCATAGCTGATATCATTATGGTTCCTCTAATGCCCTCATGGGCCCTCATGGGACATTTGGGCTGACCGAACAGTCAGAAAGCGGCCCTAAGATTGTCCCCCTCGGCCCACTTTAAAGCATCAATGACGCTCTTGCGCTAAATGAAAGCCACATTTCTCCAACTCCTTCACATTAATGGTTCAGGGGACTCTAATCAGTATTTATAGACCACATACGAGTCTCTATATCACAGTCATGGTTACCTTTTATTGTCACAAACTTTTACATCAGTCTGCATTGTTTTGTAGTGACATTTCTTATTCAGATGTTCAGAAACGTGCGTGGTTTGAAATAAAACAAATCTACCTGCATTTTTTTGTTTGATTATTTGTTTGCAAAAGTTAAAATGAAGCAGTGCCTTCTGGAAATTTTGAGACTGAATCAAGTAGACCGTCCGCGTGGTTGTTGGAAGTTGGAGATTGGAAGTTGACTGAGATTAACCCTCAGAATTCCAAGCAGTTTCTGGCTGTTTTTTGCTTCTGTCTCATTTTTACTCACTGTGGTCTCATTTTTCACTGCAAAGTGAAGTGCAGCACCTCTATAGATTCAGGACAACCATGGCTATAGGCTGATGTAACCCAATTATGGCTTCATGCAGTGTACCAAAATTTGAAAGCTATAGATCATTAGAAAAAAGAAAAACAGAAATTGAATTTCTGTGATTTTATCTTTCTTAAAAATTGAAAAAAATAGGAATTAGTGTACACACCACATTTTCAGGTACCCCCAGGCCTAAGAAACATAGGAAAAAATATGAATATGAAAAAATAAGATATTTGGATTTCCAGGCCGTTTTTGCTTCTGTCACATTTTTACTCACTGTGGTCTCTTTAGTGAGATATGAAGTCCTGCACCTCTATGGGTTCAGGACAACCATGGCTGAAGCCAAATGTAACTCTTCAGTATCTCTTGAGCAGTATAACATCATCAGAATGCAATAAATCATTCAATAAAGAAAAACAAACATTGAACTTTTCTAAATATGTAATTTCAAAACAATGAAGATCTGTGAATAACTATGTACAACATATGGTGCACACAAGTCTGTGATCCACAGAATAACTGATCTTCGCCTCTCTGTATTTCTCTCGTTCTTCTCTCTCCGACTTCTTCACTATCACCCTTCGTGAAAAGTTGGTTTGTCCGGCAAATAAGTTGTTAAATTTGACCTGACACAAGTATTGTAAGGCACTGAGAGCAGGCATATAGAGCCTGCTCGTTGGTGCTGAGCGGCTCTGAGCTGTTACACCTGCAAGACAATTCCATGGGACATAAAATTCAAAGAAAAATCAAAGTGAGGTTGATGAAATTTAATTAATTTCTCCTGTCTTCTCCAGCCTGTTTGAATATGTTTCACTTGTTGATTGCGATACATTCAGGCACCCTCGGAAACTTGATAATCTGACAGTTACGTTTTTTGGATAGGACAAATGGTTTGTAAATGCCAGTCATTTAAAAATAAGTGGTATTTCAAGCCCGCTATTTTTAAAATCAAGTGCAGCTTCAGCTAGCACCAGCGCAAATACTGCTAGCACTAATGTTAGCGACACAGTTGAGCCAGCAAACCAGGGAGAAAGACAGGACAGTGAAGAATTTGAGTAAGAGCAGGAGCAAAATGAACAAGAGGAGTATGAAGGGGTAGACATGGATAACTGCGTGACAATAAGACATGTTTTCATTATGGAGCTGCTGGCTCTGATGATTCATTAATTTGTTTTATGCATTGGGGTTGTGCATTGTTCTGGTGCAGTTGTTTATAGTATGAGAGTTTATGTTCACCATCCCTGGGGCTATAAACAGTGCATATTCTTTACATGCGTCAGAAGTTGCGTGTGCCCCCGTGGGCCACTGGTGGGTGAAAATGCCAGGGCCGTTTTCTGTTCCCCGTCCGTCACTGGCCTTAACCCATCAACTTTGCTCCCTACAGCTCAAGAAATAGTGCCACATCCATGTCTGGGAGTGGTTGTCACAGTGTCAAACACACAGGATACATTATTGACACACCGTTTATTAACCCTGACCGTGACTTGTCTTCTTTGTGGATAATATTGCTATGGGAAATCCAACTGATGGGTCCCCTTGTGTCTCTTATGCAATATGTGCTGAGCATGCCATAGTTGTTATAGCTAAACTTCCTGATAACCTGTCTGCTCAGGCAGCTGAATAGTTTGCAATAACTCATGTTTTTCATTCTAGGAACAGGACAGGATGCCACAGTTTACACTGACTCTCAATGTACGTTTGATGTGTGTCATAACTTTCATGCTTTATGAGAGAATTGAGGCTTCTTTACTGCAGCCAAACCTATAGTGCATAGAAGTCTCATTATTAACCTCTTTTCTGCATTACCTGCCTACCTGCCTCTGTAGTGGTATGCAAATGTCAAGCTCATACAGGTTCTGTTGACCCAGTGTAACTGCAGAGGCAACTGCTTTTTCACCTGCCTCCCCCTCTCTACAGATGCCCATTTCTCTCCAATAGATGTTTTTTGTTTTCCCTTAATGATGTATTTTTGCTTCAAACAGGAGCTGATGCTGGAGAGAAAAAAAAAAAAAAAACACTATGAAAAAAAAGGTTTTATTGAACACTCATCTGGCCTCTGGGTTGGCATGAACAGCCTCCGGGTACTGCCAAAAGCCATATTCCAATTGACATGGTCTTGTCATTGCACTGTGTAATCGTGTAATCCCACTCTTGTTTTCCTGTAGTGTGTGATATGTGTCTGATGTGTTTGGTGTAACCATTCTGCTTTTTTGCTGGCCAGGTCACTCTTGGAAGAGAGGTTTTAAATCTCAATGAGTTTTGTTTTACCTGGTTAAATAAAGGATATTGATTGGTTGATTGATTGACCATGAATGGGGGGGGATGGGGGAGTTGGATATTGTAAATAGAATGTGGAAGCGTTTTCAGCTTTTACTCAAAATTTTTGTAAGAAATGTGTAATTTGTGCAACTAACAATGTTGGCAGATGTGTGACAATGCCCCTATCAGCCCATCCTAAACCTGAAGTTCCTTTTAATTTAATGATTGGTCTTCACTGAACTTACTCTATGTAGGAGCTATAAATATTGTGTTACTGTTGACATGTTTTCAAAATGGATTGAATGCTTTCCATGTAAACGTGCAAAAGTTGTCTCAGTAGCAAAAGCATTGTTCAGAAAAGTAGTTCCGTGTTGAGGGCCTTTGATCCAAATTAAAGAGAGATAATGGGTCTCATTTTGTAAATATCATAATTCGAACCCGCTCCAAAAGCCTGCAGATAAACCAAAAAACACATTGTGTCTGCCATCCAAGAGCAGGTGCAGTGGAATTGAGCTAACCAGACCCTGAAAACAAAACTAACAAAATTTATAGCAGAAACAAATGTATTAAGGGTCGAGTTTTTACTGCTTGCATTAATGTTTATGAGAGGATACCCACATAAAATACGGACTGTCTCCGTATGAGATACTCACTGGCCGTCCTAAGAGATGATTAAAACCCTGTTTCCTCAAAACAGGTTAACTCTGACAGGAATGGATAATGACATGCTAAGGTACCGTTGTGCACCTAACGATGCCTTGAAGCTTATCTTCCCTAAGATGAAAACTGCCATTCCTGACATTGGGATAACTCAACAACATCCAGCCTGGAGATTGGGTATATGGACCCCAGAAGACAGCACTGGTGGACAGGGCCATACCTGATTCTGCTGACGCATCCCACTGCCATCTGGATAGCTGAAAGGGATATGTGGATCCATGATTCCCAGTGGAAGTCTTTTTTTTAAGCTATGCCTCTGGTGAGAAGAACACAACCTAGCCTGTGGAAAGCTGAGATGGGATAATTTTAGAAAATCATGTCTGTAATGTTTTGGTCCCCACAACCGTTGTCGTCCAATCCTGCTCTTCAGTTTAGGAGCAAGATGAGAGCTGTCCCTGCAAATCCAGAACATGAAGGGCAATTCAAATAAAACAGCAAATGGCCAATGCCTTGGAAGAGGCAGTATCAAAACTACGGGAGGTCCTTGTTTTGGGAAGGAGTAATTAACAACTGTCTTAAAAGTATGTAACCCCTATTCTGTTGTATTTAGGTCAGAAACAGTTGTAAGACTGCAGAGAACACGTTGGGTCTACTCTCTTTGATACAGAGAATTTCCCTTACACATTCCTCTCCTTCTCCTTAAGCGGTACCATCAAGTCAACACCGATCCTTTTCATGGGGGCATCAACTTGCACCGTACCCATGGCAGCTCGAGGGGTTTTCTTGGGGCGTGTTTTAGCCGCACAGCTGATGCAGGAGCAGCAGAAGGAAACTCTTTTATATTATACCAAAAGTACCTGGTTTTGAGGCAAGCAAGAGTCCTCTCAATGCTAAGGTGGTCCCTAACCAGGCCACCGTGCATCTTCTCCATCAATGGGTTATGATAAGCCTGAGGCAGCAAGATCTGTGCGTACCTTTCCATTGGGGCTGTTGTGTCCTTTTGTCCTTAAGCGGTGGTTGACTGGGAGTACTTTTTTTTCCACTGACTGCCTTTGTGCAGCAAACATCAAACAAAAGGAAACTGAGGGAATGTCCCAAGGTTGTAGTTGAACTCGGAATATGTTTATTTCATCCAGTGTTGAAAGAGAAAACAAAAACTTTAGTAAGTAGTAACTATAACTCAGAATATAACTTAGAAACTTAGAAAAATAGGAGCAACAAAGGCTAGAGCGGTAAAAAGCTGTGTGCCTCCAATCAACTACAGCTGGCTCACTCCTGGCCAGGTTCTTATTCTTCCTCTCCAATGCTCTCTCTCTGTAGAGGGTGACAAAGGGACATTAGACATGACACACATTGGCACAGCACAGGACATACATGTCTATTGTAGATCGGCTCCTACAGGGGCAGTACAGTTTCTTCATTACAACAATTTTTTTCTCACACAGTCTTTGCCAATGCAAAGAGCCAAAGCTTTGGTGTCAGGGCCACAGGCTGCTATGTCAACCCACAGTGGCCAGCCTCTCTCTTCGTTCATCTAGGTTGCTCTGTGGGGCTGTGTTACTGCCCAGCATGTGTGTGTATGGTGTGTATGGGTGTATCATCTTTTTGGTCTCCCTCTCCTGCTCAGTGGTTCTCTGGCTCCAGCCAGTGCAGGCACACCAGTCCGAAGTCAGCAATCAGGGACTGAGTTGTTAATTTGATGACACACATTATTTTTTTCTGTGTTAGTGTTGACAGTATTAGGGGTGCTGTTCATTTTTGTATTTCTGTTTTACCACCAATACTAGACAAGAACTAGGTATGTGTATTATCATTGCTTTCCGTGTTAAGCAGACATAGCTCCTTATTCGAAATCCTTCTTTTGTTATATTTATCGGTCTTGTATCATTCTCCTTTGGTTTAAACTTTGGTCCATCCATCCATTGTCAACCGCTTATCCAGTGTTGGTTGCGGGGGCAGCAGCTTCAGCAGCAAGCCCCAGACTCCCCTGTCCCCAGTCTGTAGATGTCCTATACAGAAACAGTTATTGCAGACAATCTCATTCCAGTTTATTGTTGCATTTTTGTTTTTGCTGGGCGACCACTGCTGGTGAGTTTTTGGCACTCTCTCTGGTAGGTTGCTGCCCTCGCTCTCCATTCTGCAGCAGTCAGCCTGCAAGCTGCAGGCTTGTTTGTCTCAGGGGGGCTGTGGCTTAGGGCTAGAGCCAGTAGCTTTTTATCAGAAGGTCGCAGGTTCAAAGTGTCCTTGGGCACAATATGCTGATATGATATGCTGGTTGGCACCTTTCATGGCAGCAATCGTCATCAGTGTATGAATAGAAGCCGTTTTGGCCAAAAGTATCTGCTATATGTGAATGTAACTGTCATGTAGAGTTGTTGAGGTGTCTCCATTGCAAACTATACATTGTGGTCTGCCTTTGGTATGAGGGAAGGAGGGCTCTCTGCAGAGAACATCCTGCAGCCCTGAGCCCTGACACCAGTGGTATCTGAGACTGAATGAAACGTGGTGGTAACTTTGTTCTTGTTGAGAGAACCATCTGGCAGTGCTCTGAAGCCCTTGTAGTAGAAATTCTTCTTTATGAGTTAGAGCACTGCTAATTCTCAGAAAAAATTTAGACTCTGCATGATGAATCAGATCTCTTTAATACATGCTGCATGGAGAGAAGACCCAGAGTGTTCTCTGCAGTCCTCCAAATGTTTCCAACTTAAATACAACAGAATAGGGATGACATACTTATGAGAATTTAAACAAACACATACTTATAAATTACTCCATCCAAAATCAGTGACACCTCGACGTTTGAGTTGATCATGCCTTTCCCAGGGCAGTGAACCTCTGATGTTTTATTAGGACAGTAAATGTCATCCTATCTACCTTCCTACCTGTAACACCTCAGGCAGAGAGAATTGCCCCTCATATGACTTTCTGACCCTCACTCTGAAATGGAATTCCCCCTTCCTCCTATCACATCCTGGTACGGTCTTTACCTTACATTGATTACTGAATGGAAATCTATGTAATTTCTCACATTCCTCCCTTTAGATACAAAGCGTTAACACAACATCTCTGGGAATTACATTCACAATCAAAAGAAAACAAAACCAACAAAACAAAAGAATCACTGAATTTGTTACAATGTTTGTAACAGTAAATAGAAAATACAACACACTAAAACAAATCACACAGAAATAACAGAATTTCACCAACTCGTTTTGATTGTAATTATCATATGGGTTTCCTGGGGCCCATTTCAGCATGGAAAGAAGGCCTTGGTCATTGTCGTTGTTGGTATTTTAACATATGATGTCTTTACTTCTCCAACAACCCCTCTTAGCCACCTGTATATAAGGGCTTGCATACACGTGAGCGTACCAAAACACAAGCCAATACCAAACAGAATCTCAACAGGGATTAAACCGGGAATAATGGGAATGCCCCAAGGGCCAAGGTGGTTGTTTAACCATTTGTTGAAACTAAAACCTGCTGAGTCAGAGGGACCAAATGCATCGAAAATCTTTCCAATATCATTGATATAAATTATTTACTATCACTGTTTCTCCCTTGCTAAATGTAATGTTAGTGCTATTAAAAATCGTATGTGGCTTAGACTTGCAACAGGATTTTGGCAATGCCCCAGAAATTCACCATTACCATTTGAACATACTATGAGGGGCCATACAAGACATAATTCATTCTGGCCCTCTCACACACACACACACATTCTCCACTCACATACATATATTCTCCTTTCACATACTTACATTTTCACTCTAGCACACACCTACATTCTCCTTTCACATACTTATATTTTCACTCTCATGCACACACACATTCTCCTTTCACATACTTATATTTTCACTCTCGCACACACCTACATTCTCCTTGCACGTCCATATATTTTCACTCTTGCACACATACATTCTCCTTGCACATACATATATGTGTGTTTGTGTTTCATTGTGTATTGAAGTCATGAAGTCATGATGGAGGGAGGACAGTTGCTTCCTTTGGGACATATTTTGGCTACTGTAAGATTGCCGAGGGACAGTTTAGTCAAAGTCGGCAGCTCTGTTTGAACATGCAAATACGATGTTTATCACAACTTTGCCCACTCTTGCTGCATTAATTTCAGCTCCGTTGACTGGAGCAGTACCTACCGGTGGCAGATGACACGATGACAGACAGAAAGCCTGCTGTTTTGATAAGGAAAACCTCAAACAAAGCATCATCAGGTCACTCTGATGATCTGTAAAATATGGCAGAACCACACTTATATTATACAGTCATGATTAATCAGTCGCAGCCATGCACATAACCACTGCATCAATTTGGTTTTGAACGAAGGAGAAGCATGTAGTAGTATGGTGATCTCAGTGCTAAAGTCAAGATGATTACACTTTTAAAACCCAAATGACAACAATATGTTGTTGGCAATTACATTTAAATACTTTGTTCAATTGTCCTTCTGTAAGGATCACTCTTTGTTGATTTGGCAGGCCTGATAAAAGTGTTGTGACATTTGGAAACATTTTTTCTCCTTCTGTGCTCGGAACAACTTTCAGACTCTCCCCCTCCACACATTAGCCACTTACAGTGCCATTCTGTGCACTGTCTCAAATTTTGGTTGCAAAATGCACCAATTTGGTTGCAGTCTGGAGCACTGTATGCATAACTTTAAGCCTTAATACAATTTAAACAAGTAAGTTATATGAAAAGTCACACCATGTGCAATTGTAGCATCAAAATTAGCTATAGAGACCAACATTTTCTTTTTACTTGGATGCAAAAATTTATATCTTCTTTGTAGCCGGGCACATGGGCTCTTATGTAGGATTGATTTGCTTTTAGAGATGAACTTTGCTTTTTGGAGATGTATGTTAGATCCAATGAACTACAGTTTAGGTACTTAAACCCCTGAGGTTGTCACTTGGGACAGAAACAAGAAATACAGTTTAGCAGCTGTTCACATCAACCAGCCACTACTCCTGTTTTGTGTTTGTCTTCGTCTTCTCAGTGTTATTATATGCATGTGTATTTTTCATCTTGTATCAACTCTTCTCTCTCCATAGGGGTGCTGCCCTCTTGCTGAAGAACACACTCATATCAGAATGTGCGTTGGTGTGTGCTGTAGAGTAATCTCTTACACAGAGGCAGAGGAAGGCAGTGGAGGATGGAAATTAGGTTTTCAGCCTTCCACCCTCCTCTCTTCCCCCCTCTTTGTACCCAGTGACCCCTTGTTCATTCAGTCTTACCTATGAAATCTAAAACTGTATACATAGAGCAAATTAGATAGTCAGCATCATATGTTTACATGTTAAGGCAATCCCCTCAGTTTTATTCGATTTGAGACAGAGGCGACCCGGGATGCCCCCTAAAGGCAGAAAGAGACCACTGCAGCGGCAAGAATAACCACAAGCCTCCAGTGTTTGCTGAGATGTACAGAGAAGCAACAGAGGACACAATAGTTTCTCCCCCTCCCCTTTTCTCTCTGCAAACCCCATGTCCCATTCACACATTAGAATAGTTCACAGGGGCGCTCCCCGCTTCACAGGTAATAATAAGGCCTGTTCCAAAGGCTGGCTTCCACATGGAGGTTCCTCTTGAATAGCCAGCACAAAGTGAGAACATGTACTGGGTCTGAATGGCCTCCTGGGTTCACCATATCATTCGTAGAAATCCAATCTTTCTGCTCATTCTTTAAGTGAATCAAAGGCGATATTGGACAGGATTGGCAATGTTTCAGGGTTATTTTTGCCCTTACATTCTCTCTATGCACACAAAATGATCTGTATAGTTTGAATGTTGATGAACATATGGACATTTTAACACGTATATTCATCAAAGCACTACTTCGTACTGTAGGGACACATAATAATCTGTGTCGTATATTGATCTTGAAACAGCATGGGAGACAATACTTTAAGATTACCAGCACTGAGGTCCTTGTGCTCATGTGTAATGGGCCAGGCTCTTTACCAGGGCAGAGATGAGGTGGAGAAGTCAGGACAAAGCTGGGTCGAAGCTGGGAAATCATTCCAAGGAAAAACACTGCAAAGTCCGCCATGAAGGCAAAGAAGAATCTGGCACTGTATGAGTGAGCCACAGGAGTCTTTATACTGGCTGATTGCAGCTCAGCTGCAGCTGAGAGTCCAGGTGAGGTGAGTCAGGCAATGAGATGGGTGCGGCTGGTTGGCAGGTAGGAGCAGAGAGGTGAGGTGCAGACTGTGACACCATGGCTAGGTAAAATTTATAGAGGGTTCCATGGGGAAAAAAATGCTTAATTTTTATGTAGCTTGATGCCCCAAGTTTCCATTGAAACCAGTTCAGTTTATACCTCTATGGTGGAATAACTTAATTTGTTGTACGCATTTAGGAATATGCATCATGCAATGCAAACAGAAAAAAATATGTAAGCTTTTAAAACTGCATTTTAATATAGGGCTCCTCTACAAAACTCAATTATCTATTGTACTAGAGTATCCATGATGTAACATTTAGCTATGAGTAATTTTAGCATTTACTGTAACACTATCACCATATTGTGCCATTCAAAGTGCAACCTAGGCTTTTTTTGTCAATGTACATGAGTCAGACCTTCGTGTAAAAGCATAATTATGACGAAAGAGGCACTTTTAAGATTTACCATTTTGCATTTCATTTTCAATGGGAGTGCTTAGGGCAAATTAGCAATAGCATCAAAATCACTATTTTTAAAAACACTAAGAAGGCTCGAGCATTGAGAACATTGTTTGTGTACACTATAAAGAGAGTTTTTGGACAACTCATGTTAGCACGTTTCCTCTCTCTCTCTCTCTCTCTCTCTCTCTCTCTCTGTCTCTTTCTCTCTCTCTCTCTCTCTCTCTCTCTCTCTCTCTCTCTCTCTCTCTATATATA
>JARJLU010003122.1:0-18569 GCA_030272975.1 Sparidentex hasta | reverse complement strand
CGTAAAATTGCAACAAATGCAAAACCTACTTTTTCGAACTCCTCCTAGACAATTTGACCAATTCGCACTAAACTTTGCATGAAGCATCTCTAGACCCTCCTGACAAAAAGTTATTAAAAGAATTTTGATAGTCCATAAGACAGCCGAAATTTAAAACAACAAATTCCTGCAAGTTGTCTTGAAAGCGGACAATCTTGTACATCTTAGCAAAATACTGTCGGATTATCACGTAACTGTTCATAATTATGTTCCATGGACTGATGATGCTTTGTGTAAAATTTGGTGCAAATCGGCCAATAGGTGGCGATCTGGTCGCAGTCTAATTAGTTTGAATGGAAAGTAAATGGGAAAGTCTTGAAATCCTTTTAAAAACTCATCAAATTTCAACCTCTTGTTGTGCTTCATGCTTTGTGCTACGGATACCATTCCACCTTTTAAAGAGTCAGAAGAACTTGAATTGTTGGGCATTTATTTCCATTTTTAAAAATCTTTTACAGTTTCCAAATCATCACAGTTTTAGTTTTAAGGATTTTTAGGCCTTCTTCTGATTTTGTAATGGGTGTGTATTGCGTGAGCTAGAGTGCCTGACATCATCGCTGGAGTGTAGAGCAGCTGGACGAACTGGAGAAAAAATTCTCTTCAGCTACTGGACGATGATACCTTCAGCTTCTTCCTGAAGCTATTTCATTGCATTGTGCCTCATGTGGACATTTTCGTCAGCCAGCTCCAGAAGCGGACCATCGACTCAGTCTTTGTCTGGGGAATCATGCCGCAGTACACGCACTTTTTCTGACTTCATCTTACACTACTTAATACCAGCGGGAGCAGGCCACCAAATTATAAAGAAACAGCTTCTTCAAGGCTTTGCATGCGGAAGCCCTGACGGCAGCATGCCCCGAGGTGCGTGGACTGCGAGGGCCCGTCCAACGCTGCTCGCAGCTTTAATTATTATTATTGTTGTTGTTGTTGTTGTTATTGTTATTATTACTATTATTATTATTGCCATATGATATTGATAATAATAATAATAATAATAATAATAATTATAATAATAATAATTATAATAATAATAACAATAATGATAAAGAAGACAAGCGAAAACAAGAAAAAGGGAAGAAAAAAAAGAAAAGAAAAAGTGTCCTCATGGGGGGCGGTGGTGGGTAAAAAAACAACAAAAAAATGCATACTGTTTACATGAGTTTTGTGGTGTAGTAATAGTTGTAGTTTTTGACTGTTGGTTTACAATGTACTTTTTCTCTGTTCTCTTGATGTGTGGACAACATGACAAATGGATGGAGGGGATGAATCTGATGAAACAAGTTCAACTATCTTTCAAAATATCAGGTATTACATGGAAATTACATAATCCAATATGGCCACCTCCATATGATGTCATACTATGCAAATTAATGGGAACATTTACTCCCTAGATAAACTTTAGGTTTATTCTCAATATTTGTCTAATTTACACTTTGTCTCTATCTTAAACCATTTTCAAGCCAGAGCCTTGTGAAATTTAGATGTCAAAATCTAGTATTTTTAAAAATATAATGCGGCGTCTAAGGGTTAATACAGGAATGCGCCAATGCTTCTGCACATGAGCTTTCTGATAAATGTTTTATTGTCAGCAGGAATGCATTCAAAGGATTTAAAATAGGACTGCACCATATTGAAAAACTGACATGAGAATATTTTTTCAGCAATATATGTTGCAATTTGAAAAATTACAGGAAACTGAACCATATATAATATGTTATTTATGTACACATGAATTATAATTTTTCATCATTTGAATAGTTTATAGTAAACTTCTCCCCCGCTGTAGTGAGCTTGCAAAGTCCACATCAACAATGTGCGAGTGCTAGTTTGGAGAGTCCCATCTGGCACTGACCTGTGTGAATTTGAATCCCTCATTGTACATGGCTCCATTTATTATTTTCTTATTAAACCTGACCAGTGAGGTGAACACAAGATGTTTTGCTACATTGGTGGCAGCTGTGGCTCTTTTCTGCAGGCCACTGGTAGTGTGTTTGTCTTATTTATGCCATCTTTACATTTTCTTAGCTTAGCTTTCACTGTACAGCTAGCCAGCCAGCTAACTTTGTTTCAAGACTGTGCAGACATCTCACTTTACAGATGTCACAGATGCTCTGTAGATGGTACCAGTGATGCGCTTGGCAGTTTTAATTACCTGCTGTAGGTAAGGAACCTATAACTGTTCACCTGCTCCCCTCCCCATGTGGACAGCAGCGTGTGTCTTTGCCTCTCTCTTTCTAAAATCAACAATTAGCTCCTTGGTTTTCTCGATATTGAGCAGTAAATTACTAGCTATGTTTTAGTACACAGCCAGGTATATTATCTGGACCAACAGCCTTATTTATATACTTACTTACTTACTACTACTTACTAGTACTTATCATATATTCATTCAGCAGGAGCTTACTAACATCCACTGTGGTAACTGACAGTAGCCCCATTCACACTGGAGAAGATGCATAAACACTGGAGCGATGGTTCGCCAATTCTCCACCGATGGTGATTCACACAGAGCGAAGCATCTCTGCCTTAAGGCCCCCACACACCGCCCATACTCAAACCAACAGCCAACTGCCGTTGTCCGACCACTCTGTTGCCTCTTGTCTGACCCGTTCAGCTGAAAAGCTGCATTGAACACACTGCTTCGACGTGCTGCCAGCTCCACAGTAGCGTGTATGTTATGCGCTTGCACAAGATGCAATAAGCGGGTGGCACTAGTGTATAAAAAAGACACTGGACGAGAGGCTTATGCACACAACTCTCCTTACTTTCGATCAAAATGAAACTTGACTATTTCAGACAAAAACAGCTGCATATTAAACATGTAGCGAGGCATTACCAAACAAACAGCAAACCTCTTCAGACTTTGCATGTTGAATCGGAGCAGACAACGTCCGCATGTTTCTGAAAGCTTTCAACGCAGCTGAACACACCAAACATATTTGTTCCTGACCTCGTCTGAGTCTCGTCAAACGCTTCCGACGTCCAACGGACATCTGGCACTGCGGCTCCTAAAGAGACGTGACGGTACACGTCATGATGATGATGATTTTGGTGTGTTTTCAAGGTGTTTCCCCTTTTTTTTCCTCATATAAGTTGCCAAAGACAGTTACATTTACTACGTTACTTTAGTTTGGTTCTGTAATGTTGCTTTGTGGGACATTTCTCTGTATTAAGTTGAGTCAAGTACCCGTGTAGTTAACTGACCGTCTGATCGACACGCCATCTATACGCGAAGCCAGCTTATGCTTCACATTGATTCGGTTCTCCAATAATACGGCCCTGACACTGCCTCCAGAGGCGTATCAGCGCCGGAATGAAATTTCACCCCTCGCCGCCTCCGAGACATTCACATTGAGATGGAGGTGGGGAATTGGTGTACTAAAGCAGCATCCAAACTCCAGTGTGAATGGGGCTAGTGGCTGGTCCTCTGGAGGCAGAGTAGCCTTCACAGCTGAGGGCGCACTCGCACTAGGCAATTTGTACCATGTCTAAGCATGTTGGACCCCCGATGTCCAGTTTGTTTGATTAGTGTGAACACTGTTGTGCTAAAGCACTGCACACTTTCTTGGCTCTGGCATGGTTTGGAGATGTGTGCACATGCAAGACCTCAAGCACAGGTGCGCAAAGTGTCTGAATGACATAGCATAGCCCACTAGCTTCAGCACTGTTGTACTCGCTGGTTGCTGGCCTTATAATGACAGGCGATTCTGAATGTCAAGTCAAGGTCTTGGAATGGAAAGTTCACATTTTCATATTTTTATCTGATCTCACTGTTGTTGACTCACATCTCTTTATTATTATTATTATTATTATTATTATTATTAATAATATATAATAATAATAATAATAATAATAATAATAATAATATAATAATAATAATAATATTAATAATATTATCATTATTGTTGAAGCAACAAGGGGCAAGCAAGGCCATTGCATAAAATGCAATCTGGCAACGTGGCCTCACAAATGATGGGGGAATGCCTGCTTTTGTAGCAGGTGACATTTTTTATCTCCTGTCACATAGGGATGTATATGGAGGATGGGTACTTTTTGTTACTGGCTCCTAATTTAAATGGTACTGTGATTGGTACTTTTTTGTTTGTTTTTTTAAACTTTTTTGTGTGTGATTTTTTATCGTTTTTGACATGGATGGTTTTTGAACGTCTAGCCAACAGTAATGACTACAAACGTAACAACAAACTCTGTGACTTGACTTCGCAGAAACGAAACCGGGTGCAGCTGCCATACTGCCAGGCGCTGCAGTCTTTAGTGTTAGCCTGGCTGCTAACTGTACTTTGTGACAAAGTACAGTTAGCAGCCAGTCTTTGTCACAGCAATCAATAGGGGTGGAAGGTTCATCAAAAAAATTCGTCCCTTTCCGTACGCTTGACACGGTTCGGGGCGCGTGTGTACCGCTCGGATCATAGGCACGCGCAACTTATTTTTCTCATTTATTAACGAGGCGAAGCCTGTACACTCCAGAGCAGCAGGTGGCGGCACTGAGGTGGATGCTAACCGCCAGTAAACAAGAAGAAGAGCTACGAGTCGGCTGTGTTTCCGGCATCTCGGCTCGCGACCCATAGACATAATATACGTAGACGCCTCATAGCGTGCTAGAACGTAATTTCGCGTCGCTGCCATCTTGGTTGGGTCTCCTTACTGTAGGCTAGCACCACAGTCAATCGGAATCAATGGAGAGCGAGCAACTATGGCCGTATTTTGTGCCATTTATGGTTGCAATAACCGGCGAGGTGTTGTTACCAGATCGCGGGGGATTACTTTTCACAAGTAAGATTTTTATTTATCAATCCCTGCCGTTTGTAACCGTGTGAAAATCCAGTAAAAATTCGGGAGGTTATGATCATTGTAGTTGGGGATACACCTTCCTCATTAGAAATAAATGCAGGGGGGCGGGTTGCATTGGAGACCAATCCAAGTTGACGGCCGCGCTGATACGTTAGCTCCAATAGGCACCGTCAGCCTATGAGGCGTCTACCTATATTATGTCGCGAGCTAGCTTGCGAGCTTCGATGCCAGAGACACAGCTGACGCGTCATAGCACTTGCTCGCGAGCCGCGGTGCCAGAAACGCCTGCGACTAGAGTCAGAGGAGGAGAGCGAAAACAGCCGGCTACGTTCTGAATGAGTAGCAGACGAGCGAGTCTTTGGGTTAGAGTTCGTGCAGTCAGCGTGAAAAGCACATACCTGTCATTGTACAGCAGAAGCCATTCTTCCACTTCTGAAATAACATAATTTTACACAATGTTCTGCAGGTAGCCAGAGGCTACTGTGGGTTTGGTGTATAAATGTAGCATAATAAAATGAAATTAGGTCGATCAATTTTTTCAAAATAAATAATTTATGTATAAATGTTATGTATAAATATTTAAGTAGTATATTGTAAGTAGGCTATTATTGTTATCTCTATTTGGGAACTTTATCCATTTACACCATTCCTTCCTCAGCACTCTTTTTATTTGTTTTATTTTGTTTCATTTTATTTCTGTTACAGGCAATGAGCATATCCCTGAGAATAAAACAGTATACTGCAGCCTATATAAAAATGCAAAAGCTTTCAATGCTGTAATCAATGCAGCTTGCAATTCAACACATTATGGAACTATGTATCAGCTTTCATACTAAACACATGGCTAATTTTGGTCATTGATAATAAAAAAAATAAACAGATTAATTTTTCTTCTGTGTCATTAAGTCAGTCAAAGATAAGAATAAGACTTCTCCTATCAGAAAATCTTCCTGATGTGGGTGATAGGCAGCATCCTAATGCTATGCTACTTTATGCCACTTGGATTTCATCACATTGTGCAACAACTTTTTGCACAGCATGCTGAAATACAAGCGGTGCACAACAAAGTCCTCAGCAATCAAAGTTGCAATAGAGTTTGTAATTCGCACAAAAGCATTTCCATGTGGATGGCCCCTTAGGTACATCCAAGTTATTCTCCTGCGACCAGACATTAGTCAGAAGAAGGCTTGGTTGAGGAATGGCTCTTAGTCTAAATCATAATGCCATACACCAATATGATTTGGTCTTTTGCAAGCTCTAGATTTTACTCGATCTCTCTGTTCACATTCAGCTGTAGAGTACATTCCTTTACCTCTGCAAAGCCCACATTTCCTTTTAGAAGGTGTACACCAACAGTCATCAATCTTTCTGCACCTGTTTTTTTTTTTTTTTAAATGCGAGACTGCAGTGGAAACCAAAGGGTCTTTGTAGAATAAATGTTTAAATCCATAGCAGTGTACAACCAGTTTGAGGGCAGACTTATAAAAAAGGGGAAGAAGGAGGGATATTCTTGAAAGCCAGCTCTAAAAATATCACAGCAGTATGTGTGCGTGAGACTGTGTTTCAATGCAACTGAGCTTGTGTCTACGATGAAAGCAGGCTGGTTGTTGTTGCTGCTGTTCATTACCACACAAACTCTTAAGTGTTTCCCCTTGTGAAACATTTTTACGATTTCAATAGACAGACATGGCCTCCAGTGTCTGAACTAAAACCTTTTCTACCTCGTGGAGCGTTGTCTGGACCGGCTCTATTCCTTCTGCATCCAGCTTTTATCTGCTCCTGTCTCAGCAATATCTCTGCTGTGGTTTGGTGCTTCTTTGTGTCTTCATGGCTGTCTCTGTGTGAGGCTGCGAGTGGAGGGGTAGGAAAAGGGAGGAGAGGGGGCTGAGGAGAGGAGAGAATGAGTGAGCATGAATGTGAGTCTTGCTCACCCAATGCACCAGCCTAGCTGTCCATATTTCTTGTGATGTGTGCTGAAGAGGGAGGCATGCCGTGAATATCAAAATTTCATTGGAGCTGAGAAAAGGAGGGCAGGCAGAGCTCAGAATTCTCTCCTGTTGTCTGGCGAGAGATTGCTGCCCCTGATCAGAGAGTGAGTCCAGACACACAGTTTCGCACACAGTGCATCCTTTTGCACAGTGGCAACCGCTCAGCTCCAACCAGTTCCCCTCATGTTTATTATGAAATATGTAGCATGTCATGTCAGGATTTTGCACCAGATTGGCTCACACGACTTTCTCTTAAATTAAGATCCTTCTTTGTGCCAAATCATCAGATGTAATTTCCCTCCCTTCTGTTATTGACTTTTGTTTTCCCATCGTCTTCACTCCTCTGTCTTTTTCCTCCTTTTCAACGTGCTCCTTTCAGTTCCCTTGATCTGAATCTCCAGATTGACTGAGGATCTGCTTATAATGGAGACGCACATTAATTCAGTGTTTCCCGCAGAATGATCTTGTACCTGTGGCGCAGTGTGGGTGGGAGTTTGCTTTTATGAAACAACGACATAAGTAGGCCTGCAATAAGAAGAGGTGATACAGGAGGGCTGGTGTCATTCAGTAGGATAGAAGAAAATATTTTTACTCAAAAATAGTTGGCTGTAAATATACCTGGGCAGACCACCCAAGTAACAATATAATCACAATTATCATTTTTCTAGACTAGAGTTTTACATTGTACATTAGGTATCAGTACTTTAAGTGTCTGTGTCAGTTGCCTCATGTCATCTAACTAGTCCTGTGCATTCACAATTTATTTTGAGACGCTGGCTACACAGACAGTGAGTTTGGTTGAACTCCAAGCTTGCTGGAAATGTGCTCATTGTATTCTTTCTGACAGAGATGAAAATGTTGACGGCCCTGAAATATGACTGTGGTTAATACAGTGTGCACAATTATTAAGCAAGTTGTAGTTTTGAAGATTATTTTTTTATCAATGAACAACTACCATGCTCTTGGTCACTCCAAAATATTAATGAACCGCAAACCTGAATATTTAAGAAAGGCTTGAATGTAACTTCCTCTGCAAAGAAGATGGCTGGCCTCATTATCCAGATCCAGCCCCCAAAAAAAGCACCAGGCCGAGAAGCCAGGTTTTTTTTTCGTCTTGTGATGCACTGGGTCCTGTTTCTCAAAGGCTAACGTTGTTAAAGATTTGTCTGTAAAGTGATAATAAAAGCCCCACATCCCCCCTAAATGACTCGAGCCAATATTATTCAACTATTGTGTTGTAATAACTGTTCTGAAACAGTCAGACCTCCCGGCCGAGACTTTGGTAAACTTTCCCTTAGAGAGTCAGACAGCGTCCAGTTTACTGATGGCAGTTATGTTATTATGTAATTGAGTGAAAAACGTAACTTTTGCCACTTTTCAGGATGTTTGATGGGTCAGGATCTCAATCACAAGACACCAGGGGAAACACCTTGAAAACAAACACACATCATCATGATGTGTACCGCCATGCCTTTAGGATCCACAGTGCCAGCTTGCTGTGTGAATTACACACTGGTCCAGCTTTTCATTGGCGCTGCTTGGCTCTGTGTGAACAAAGTTGGAGAATTGGCAGACCTCTGCTACAGAGATAATGCTGCAAACTCACATCCCTGAACATGGTGGCAGTCATTGGTGAGGGCAAAAGGGCAGGGGCTGCAAGTAAATTGGACAGGACCAAAACTGTAAGTCCTATATCTGAAATAAGACCATCAGCTGAAAGCCAACATGTACTGTCTATGTGAAGTAAAAGATGTTCCAGCTGCTCTTCACTCTTGTGATGATGTCACGCACTGTAGCTCATGCAATACACACCCATTATAAAATGAGAAGATGAGCTAAAAATCCTTGAAACGAAAAACTGTGATGATTTCAAAACCGTACAAGATTTTAAAAAACTGAATACAGGCCCAAAAGTTCCTCGGACTCTTTAAAAGGTGGAATGGTGTCTCCAGCTCAAAGTATGAGGGACAAGGAGAAGTTGAAAGGTGATGAGTTTTGAAGAGGATTTGAAGATTTTCCCATTTACTTTCCATTCACACTAATTAGACTAAGACCAGAGCGCCACCTATTGGCTGACTTGCACCAAATTTTACACAAACCCTCATCAGGCAATGGAACACAATTGGGGGACCATGGGCTTTTTAACCCTAACCCTAAACCCTAACCCTAGAAAATTGGCACTGCTCAGGAAATTGTTGTTTTATATTCGGGGCATTTTTTGGACTATCAAAATTATTTTAATACATTTTTGTCGGCAGGGTCCAAAGATGCTTCATGCAAAGTTTGGTGCATATCGGTCAAATCGCCTAGGAGGAGTTTGAAAAAGTATGTTTTTCATTTGTCGCGATTTTGTGAATGGAAAGTTACGGCAAAAGTGGGCGTGACCTACAACCTAAAATTCTGCTAAACTCAGGGAACACGAAGATATAAGGTTTGATAATGTGCTACATATTATGTGGAAGTTATTAGCCAAAAATGCTTTTGCATTGAAAATATTGTATGAGTTACAGGGGCCATTCTATACCCCTATAAATTTCATTTCCATAAGTTTTATGGTGTGGGCACAGTGCCAAATATAAAACTAAACTGGCACCATAGCGCCATCAAGTGTCAGATCGGTAAACCCTTCATCAGCTCTCCTTAGGAGGGCACTGACAATAATTATTATACTAAGTTTTGTGTTAATCTGATGAACCGAGGTGGAGATATAAAATAGTTCAATTTAAAGAACGCCACCTTGTGGTCATCGCCTGCAATTTTGCACAGAGCCTCGAGGGCTCATGTGGAAGTAGTAACCTGAGTTTCATGTCATTCAGACACAGCAATGTGGAGATATGCAGCACTTCCTGTTTGGAACCAAATCTGCAGGAAGTTGTTATTTGATAACTTGATTATTCTTTAGTCTATCAAAATTCTTTGAATACATTTTTGCCAGGAGGGTCCACAGATGCTGTGTGCCAAGTTTCGTGCAAATCGGTGAAAATGCCTGGGAGGAGTTTGAAAAAGTAGGTTTTCGAGATTTCCAAAGTAGCGGGGAAAAAACGTGGAGAAAATGGGCGTGGCCTATATCAAAAGATTCATCAGAACTCAGTGAACATAGATATAAGGTTTTTGAATGTGCGACAAAGTAAATGGGAATTATGAGCCAAAACGCAGGTTCCTTGATCATAGCGCCACCTAGTGGTGGAAATTCAGGACGACGATACATTATAAAATGTAAAGACGAGCATTTTGAGACTGGAGGTTTGAATCTTTTGACAATAGTTACACTAACCTTCCAACCCGACCAAAAGTGAAAACATCTGAAGCGTTCCTTTATTTAATAGATGTCTTTGATTATGCATGTATCTAATATGTGCATAAAATGGGTTGATTGCACATTTAAGATACATACACAATCAAAGTAATCTGTCTCTGAATCTGGGGGGAGATGTATAGCATGGATAGAATAGAATACAGAGTGGTAGTGGCTAAATAGGTGATAAGCTGAGTGCCTCCTTCCCTTCAACTTAACCAGATATCACATTTATTAGAAAACTGCTCGGCTGTGGATATTGCTTCTATAGAGGACTTTTTTATTAGAATACACAAGTGTGTCCTCAGAGTTTGGATCACAGCCCGCAGAATATCCCTGAATCACAAGGAAACAGTTTGTATTTGTCTCTTTATCTCTCTTGCAGCCCTCTCCCTCTCCCTCTGCATTGACTAAAAGTGATTCATATCTTGTCTGTATAGAAGCGAATCTGTTCCATAATTAAAATTAAAATGGATTAACAGAAGTGCTTTTTCATTTTCAGAATATAGCTGCATTTTTGACTCCTAAATAAAATTAGTAATAAATCATCCAAAGTATGTGCAAGGAGCTACATACTGGTTTGTTGACATCCGTGTCCTCCAGTAGCTAGACCAAACTAGTCAATCCGTCGAGCGTCACTGGCGGAGACAGAAACGTATGCTCATTTTGTCACATGAGCAGGCTTGGAGAAGAAAAGAAAAATGCAATTTGGATGATTTATTACTCATTTCATTTGTGAGTCACATAATGCAGCGATAACCCTAAAATGAAAAAGCAGTTCTGCTAATGCATTTTAATTTTTAAAATTGACATTTCAAATTGAATTCTGATAACTATTTGCTGAGGCATCTTTTGAAAATGAAATCTCAAATCTCAAATGCAATTTTCTTTATCATTTTATTAAGTTACAAAATGAGCAGTCTTGAATAAGAAAATTAAAATGCAATTTTGATGATCTATTACTCATTTTATTTATGAGTCAAAAATGCAGCTATATTCTGAAAATGAAAAAGCATTTCTGTTAATCCATTTTAATTTGAATTATGGAACAGATTTGCTTCCATATGTGTGCCCTTCCTTTGCCTCCAGCTCAGTTGACTGGAGACAAAAAGGCCTTAATCACTTTGACAGGATCAGATTTTGTTTCGCCTTCGTGTTCTTTTATCCCAGGAATGTTGACTTAGCATTTAGCATATTCACCACTGACCTGCTTTTACTTATTTTCCTCTCAACTATACAAGCCTGAGAGTTTCATATCTACAAGCCTGTATTGTTGGCTGCTGATCAGCTTTTCTGGCACAAGTCTTAAAAGTGGAAGGGGGTTTTATTCTGCAGGTGAATACTAAATTGAAGAATTCAAAGGCTCTACTATATAGCCTAACACTCTTTGTATTGTCTTGGAGAGAAAAGACCCATTGGAAAAAGAGAAGAGAGCAGAAACAAAGCTGTAATTTCAAAATGATCTATCAAAATAAAATTCTCTTAACATAAATTTTTCTGAACATTATGAATTCACAGCATAATCAAATAAATGAAAGGGGACACACTGAAAGATGGGGCATTTCCAATGGTACTTTTGGCTGTGCAAAGTTAAAATGTGTCACGCTGACATGAGCTGAGCCGTGCCAGGGATGGACCCTCTTTAGAATGGGGCCAAAGCAAAGCAAGCTGCAAGTGGGCTTTGGTGATGTCTTGGGCCCACGACCAACCTGTAAGAAGTGTGTTGCGATCACCAGACTGATGTATGTGCATGAGACCAGAGAGAAAGATGTTTTTGAAAGTCCCTGTGGTTTCTGCTCTCAGTACTTTTGTCAATTATTACCTGCATTTTAAGTCTCTCTCCTGTGTCCCTGTTTTTACTTTCACATATCTGCTGTAGTTTACTGTTTTACCATGTTCGCTTTGGGCTGTGTTAAGTTACTGCTGGTGAAATAATCGAACCCTTAGTAACGACCTAGCATCAGAAAGGATTTTCTAGTCCCATATGAGTGAACTCTGAGCTGATGTTAATATTTTATCACGGTCTTGGAATTTCCCGAACTACCGTAAAATACCAAATAATAGCAAGGGCATTTTATTTGTTTCAGTCACTTAACAGACCAGGCGGCAATTTGGGACAGGTGTTTAATTCATTCCTCTCAAAAATACAGGATAAAAATGTCACAAATTTCTCCAGCTTCTCTGTGAATTCTCTGGCATCCTGCTGAGCAATAGTCGTACATCTTCTGCAAGTGAAGTTGTTAGGGTGGAGGAAACAATTTATCCAACCAGCACTCGCGGTAAACTCCTCATCTCTGCTGTCACTTGCGGTGGCCTACATTTGTTTCTCCATCGCCCTGATCATTTTGTGGGACAGTCTCTCGTGGCGTGCCCATTAACTGATAACTAATTCCCGTATGTTTATCTCAGGCTCCTCGCTAGCCTTCTTCCTCCCTCCACCAGGCAGCCTGGCCCAGTTGCTGTCCTCCTCGGACAGCTCTATTTTATTTTCTCTCACTCTCTCACTCTCTTGGGGTCGACAGAGAAACGTCTAGCGACTGCTTCTCCCGAGTTTTCCTCTGCATATTTTACGACAGAATTTCAAGCCGTACTTTTTATTTTTTTGCTCCAGCTCTGACAGTTACTATGTTGCCATGGAGATGGATTCAATATTGCCACAGACTTGGCGGAGTAATATTTTGAGCAATGCGTCGGGTGTGCTGTCATGCTGATTTGAGCATGGTCTAAATGTCTTGTTACCACATTGCTTGGTCGGAACTACTTGTTGTGTAATAGTTAATGAAACACAATCCAGCAGGTAGCCTGTCCAGCTGAGCGGCACATGCAGTAGTAAAAGCTTCAAGACAAAAACAAAAGTGAACGACAACACTTTTACCCAAACTGCCCATTGCCAGATATATGTCACAGCACTCATGAGACAGCACTCTGCTTCTTAGGCAGGTCATGTCTTGCTCTCCGAACACACACACACACAAGAAAATGTCTTATTTTTGGCTGATTGTGGAGGGCTATGGAGTAGAAGTGTTTAGCAAGAGCTCCAGAAACCTCTAATGTAATTCTCTTTTTTCTTACATTTTTCGTTTACGAATCAAACCCACTGACTTGAAATTCGTTTTGAGAGAACATTGGGAAGAAAAAGGGCATCCCCATTGCTTCTGAAGGTGACGACGAAAGTCCTAACCACGAAGAGGTTAATGAGGATAACACCACTAGCGCTACAGTTCAAGATGTGCTAGCCGCCATCAGCGCCCTAAGTGATAATGTGGACAAATGATTTACAGAGTTAAGCACCACAATCACCAGTCTGAAATCTGACGTGTCGAATTTCAACGCCAGAGTGACCACTACGGCGGAAGCCTCTGTCTCTCACAAAAAGCATATTAAGGATTTAGAGAGGCTTCTCAGTCCAAGCAACAACAATCCAAGCTAAGTGCCATGGAGAATCGTGCTTGTCGGCAGAACATACGTATTGTGGGCATCAAAGAGAAAGCTGAAAATGGCAGACTGAGTGATTTTGTGTCAACATTGCTTCCTACTCTTTTTGCGGTGGGGAGCATTTCAGTGTGCCTATTTGAATTGACAGTGCATTTTGGAGCGCAAAACCCTGCACGGACTGTAAGCCTTGACCCACAGTGAGATTTCACCACTTGGCAGTTAAAGAACATGTGCTGAAGCTAGCTAGAGAGAGCTCTGGGCTATGATATGACAACTCTCCAGTGTTCATCTACCCAGACCTGTTGGCTGACATCCTTCGTAGGTGTTGACAGTTTACAGCCATCAAGGAGAAGTGCAAGGCAAGGACGATATGGTATGGATTTCGTCACCCGACTAAGTTCATTGTCACTGTTGGAGACCGCACGGAGACTTTTGATTCCCTTGAGGACGCCAGCAAATTTCTAATGGAGAGGGTGGCTGGGACGTGGCAGAACACAACACTGATGGACAATAATGAGCAAGCCTGCTTTCTTTCGGTAATGCTTAGTAGTGGACTTCCTACTTAATTTTGCATGGGTTTGATAAGATTGATTAACACTTTGACAGCCTGCTACCGTGGTAGTCATGGCTTTTTTTCCCCTTTTTTTTCTTGCTTAATGAGTGTCACTGCTACTTAAAATGTGAGGTTTCTTTTGAATTGACTCTAATAATTCTATAAGTTTGCTGGAGCTGTTACATGATAGAACGTGAGTTTGCGATCTTTCTTTCGTTGCTTACGTTAATCTTGAAAAGATGGAGTTCATCAGGGAAGAGGGGTTTGGGTAGGGGGAGGGTTAATGAGAATGTTCTTTTCTCGCATCAGAAGCGTTTTCTTTTTTTTTTCTTCTTTTTTTTCTACAGCACATATTAGTGACTGTCACTGTCTTTGTATATAAACTTAAGTTACTTTTTAGTAATGTTAGGTGATCCAGACAGACGCAATACAGGAGTTGTCAGGCTAGTCAGCTGGAATGTGAGGGGCATGAACAGCCCCGTTAAAAGGGGAAAGGTTAGCTTAAAATCACTTAAGGCTGATATATGCTTCCTCCAGCAAACACATATTAAAAAAAGTGCAGCAAAGGTTTTGAGGCTACAATGGGCATCACAGATTTTTCAGTCTAATTTTTCAGTTAAGGCAAGAGGGGTTGCTATTCTTATACCTAAAAAAGCAACATTTCAACGTGAGCAAACAATTACTGACCAGAACAGTAGATATTCAATTGTTTAGGTTTACTGAATGAAATACCAGTGACTTTGATTAATGATTATGGCCCTAATTTTGATGACCCCGGATTCTTCCAAGCCCTTTTAAGGGTTATACCAAATCTCTCTGGATCTTAAGTGATTATGGGGGGTGATTTTAATTGTATGATGGACCTATTGATAGACAGGCAACATCCACAGTTAAGTAAGTCCAAAAGTAGCTTGATCCTCAACAGCTTGATGCATGGCTATGACCTTGTGGATGTTTGGCGATGTTAAATCCCTCTAAAAAAGATTTCTCATTGTTTTTGTTGGTGCATAAATCTTATTCAGGAATAGGTTATTTTTCTGTCACTGGGTTCTAAGCCTCCCTCCAGTGTAGGAACTGATTTAAGCGCTTTGGTAACCTCCTCTACAAAATGATGGCAGGCTTTAAAGTTTAAGTCATCATGATTTAATATTAAAGCTGCTATTTTAAGACACTTTCAAATTCAGCAGCTGCTTTTTGAAAAAAATGTTAGTTGTGAAACCATTTCAGAAATCATAGACGATATCCATATTTATCAGAGTTTGGTGTCCTGTAGTGTTTTTAATTGGCGTATATGGCCTTTGTTTTACATTTGGGATGGATAAGAAAGATGGGGAAAGACAGAGAGAGATGACATTGGCAAGAGGCCCAAGGCCAGCTCTGCACTCAGCCTCACAGGACATGGCTCAGGTCAGACATCAGGATACCATGTTTGTAGCCACATTTGTTTGTATGACTGGTAGAAATACATTTAACAAATTACAGAGAAAAGACAGACGTCCACTGAAGAGGTTTCACCTTCACAAGGAGGTTTCAGACACATGAGCCTCCACCATCTTATTACGGCCTCTGTTTACTGTTTAAGAGGAAAGGTGAGTGTAGGTGGAATTCGCAAGTCTTGTTTGTTCTGATTTAACTGTCATTTGATGTTTTTGGAGGTCACAGATTATGGCTTCTTGTGGCCGTCTTTGAGTCATTGCAGGGTGAGCAGATGTTTTTTTGCCATTATTCTGCTGCTTTTTGTGAAGTTCTAATCACATCCCATGAGTGTCCATTGTGCTTTGACTGATCCCCCACCCAGCCCAGATTTGTCTAAGTGCTGCTACATCCATCTGCAATCTGGTCTTGCCAGACAGACACAGACACACAGACGGTCAAGATTCTTATCAGAAGATACACCAGGAAGACCAGGCTGCACAATCACATCACAGGCTTGCCAACATCCCTCTGCAGCCAGCCTTGATTTTGGTGTTGGCAGTTATCAGATTGATATATTTTTGCGTCGCCTGCTTAACAAAATTTTAGCATAAAATGCCTTCCAAGTCACCATCTGGTCAGCTTCATCCTGTCTGCTCAGACGACTGGCTCTGCTGTGCCATGTGTCTCTTCGGCCAGGGAGACATTTGGGGGATAGCTAGCAACAAGGTACATCCATGACTGTCCTCCAGCAGGCTCAGCTTGAGCGACAGGGACATGCCGGACAAGTGGTCTTCAAGGAAAAATGAGGAGAAGATTCTGCTCCTTGTCATGAAACTGGAAAAGGTGGACAATGGATTGGTTGCCATTCAGCTGCTTTCTGCCATCATAGGCCATATCCTATACACAGGTGATTTGGATGGAACTCAGGGAAATGCTGCAAGTCACCATCTGGATCATGCACTGTCAATATTACACTTACTTGATGAAGGCTGGTTGTTCAGGTCCCAATCATGGGTTAGGGTTAGCCAGATGTGGATTGGGTTACTATTGGTGTCCTGTTTTTATACTGTTCCCTTGTTTATGTCAAGACTGGGAACAAAAGTGTTTGAGAAAATGAATCTTGGCCTTCTGCAAATGGTAAGCTTGATAAGAAGGCCTTAAACCCTGCAGTAAAGCCCTCCAGCTTGTGTAGGAATAACCAGGCTGGGACATCATCTCTCCTCAGCCACTGGCTCGTTGCTTAGCATCCAGCCAGGACAAGCCTGGATGTGCATCAGGAGGGAACCCCCACCTATTTGTCTAGTTAACTGAGCCCAGTCACTGTCTGACAGGGAGACTCACCCGGTCCTCCCAGCAGCTCCCCCCACTGCAGTGTGAATTTTTTTGGCAATACCTCTGGATTGATGCACTTCCCTAAATATGGTACCTGCCTTGCCATATGACCAGCCACTACACTGATGTGCCAAAAGTTTGCCTTGACTGCAATAAATACTATCTATGCAGGTCACTTCTGCCTCTTCTGACAAATTTACAAACATTATCCCAGAACTAATGCCAAAGTGATTTTGAAATAAGATTTTATAAACTGCTATTTCCTAAGTCAAAAACTTGAACTTTAACCTCAACCTTTACACCCAGTTCCTGAACTTTTAGTAAGTCTCAACTTACCTGGGCGGGCAGCCCAAGTAGAGCCTTTGTATGGGAAACAATAAATGTAACCGTGCATGTGCACTGTGCCTTTAGAACAACAGCATCTATGTTGATTTAGCTAAGGACAATATAGGGCTATGTTGGCACTACAGCAGTGTATGTGTCAACTCACTGTTGGAAAAGAGGACCATAAAGATCCTGGTGTATTGATACAGAGAGAAAATTGATATTGAAACAGTTGCATCCATACTTCACTACTGACAATGCTAGTGGAAACACAGCCCTTAAGAATCCTTCATTCACCTTCCCAGCATGTTCCAGAATGGCTGAAATAGTAGTTCATTTTGGCAACACGTGAGCTCTCCCACCACAGCCGGACTTTAAAAGGCTAGACACCACCACAAAGATGGGAGCAGACAGTCCATACCTGTGTGATTAGTTTATAAAGCAAAAAGCATAAAGTACTCTCCTGCTGTCATTCATACACTGACTGCTCATCTGTATATCCTCTCTCTCCCCTCCAGCCGTTCATTTATGGAGCAGATTATGGGAGCGAATCCATTACAACGAGTCTGATGTACAGTATTGCCACCCTCCTCTGCTCACTCCTCCTCTTTTCGCAGCCATTCTGTTCTCCCTCTGTCACACCCACACACACGCACGCATAGACTGGAGTGTGTCTGACTTACAACTATTTATTATACTCTTCTCACTGATGTAGAAGCTTATTCTACAAAGCATCTTAATACAAGAGCTGCACTCCAACAACATTAACTGATTTACATTTACCTCAACATCACTGAGGGGACATAACCACACACACCACCAGCAATTAATTCATTAGAACAGTGGCAGCAAACTTGAAGGGTGGTGCCAGCACTGCCATTCTGGCAGAGGAGTTATAGATTGGCTGGTCCATTCATGCAGATTATCTATTTCTGCTCTGAACTGACTCATATATTTACACAGAAACATACAAGCACTTTCAGTTTCATACACAGGCTGAGGGAATTTGCGTGGGTGGCAAGTGTTTGTGTTTGTCTGAGCATGTATATTCTAGATGCCAATATCTGAGAAAGAATTGTTCCTAAAAGAGCATATTGGGTTCAGATGTGCATTTTCCAGTGGTCACGGCAGTGCTGATAACCATTACAAGGCAAAATGGTTATATGGTTACATTCATCTGAGAATAATAGAGAAGAGTCCATGAGGACTTGAAAAAATCATGCTTTTGGCTTAATAGCAGTGGCGTCATTAGGCCTCTTTTAGGGGGGCTGATGGTAGCATCTTTTCTTTCAGTATAGAGCATGTATGTATATATATATATATATGTATATATATATGTATATATATATGTATATATGTATATATATGTATATGTATA
>JARJLU010003121.1:0-26736 GCA_030272975.1 Sparidentex hasta | reverse complement strand
TACAGTATTATTGCATGTGGCCTAACAGACCTCAACACATAGACCTTTGAGTCTTTGAAAAAAATCTTTGTGGCTCTTGTGATTTGTATTCGAGTACCCCTGCTCTACAGTTTTTAAAGTATCTTTAAGTAAAGGTAAAATTAATAAAGGTGACTTTGAATAAAGTCCTTGAATTTATGATCAACCTAAGTCAACCATCACAATACATCTACCATAGTGTTATTTTCCAACAGACATCTTTTGACGTCAGCATCTTTCAGAGTACGTTTTGCAAAGGACGTTCAGTCACTTACTTTTATTCCACTACAATAACAAAAAGGTAAATATATCACCTCTACAGCCTTGTGGTTTAATAATAAGGCATATATTAAGTATTTGCCATACTTGTCTGTGTTGCTACTATCCCTGTGACAACCCTACACTAAGGCTCTCTCTCCTAAACCTGCTGTGAAACGAGCCTGAACGCATTTCTATCTGCCTCGTGGAGCCGTACATCACAGAAAACAAAACCCATTCCTGTAGGGGGGATAGCAGGCAGGGTGCTGGGTGTTTACTAAGGTGTTTGCTAAGACCGACCCCAACCATGGACAGACAAGATGAATCTGACAGCTAATGTAAAAATAACAGACAATCATAAATCAAGGAAGCAGGCGTCGTGAGTCGATGATGAGAGTTAATCAATACAGGCCTGACTTTGCCATTGTGTGAAATGGCACTCCATTTATTACAGGGGGGACTTGGAGGAGAAACATTATTCATATTAGAGTATGCACACGCTGGTGGGAGGGGGGTAGGGAGTATTGGAGGATGAAGCTGCTTAGTCATTGTGCTGCTCATGCAAAGGGCCTGTAGCTGGAGGTAGACTTGACCCCAAAATGAGAAATTACTCACTTTTTACTCATTTTGTTTGAACTCATCAAGTCTGATACTCAGTTGATATTTAACAGTTAGGTGAATGATCCTAGAGGTAGATAGTTGATTGGTGAGTCTCATTTCCAGGTTGTCTGTATTTGATTACCTGAAGAGATCCTCCATGACAGCCTTCATCTAAAGTTGAGCATTTCAGATTGAGCCATAAATGACCATCCAACACCCATTGCAATAACTGTATGTTTTCTGTGCTACATAATCACACTGTGGACCGAGAAGTACATTATTTATCTAATTCCTCAAGAGCTTTCCTGTAGAGATAGCTCAAGTTACACTTCTGGAATCAGGTTGAGGGTTATTGTTCCTCCGAGTCCGCAAGTTCTAAAATTTTAGAGAGGAAGCCATGACTCTTTTCTTTTATTTAAGCATTTGTTAATACCCAATCACATCAAAGAATGGCACAGTTAAACACATATGGGCATGCTTGCAAAGGAGGTGCTTGAAGCTTTTTTTTTTATAATTCAACCAAGTGCCCATTCATCTCTCACATAGTGGTAGGTAAGGTTTGAAGTGTATGAATAAAAAATTGGCGAAACAATGGCGATTACCGTCTGGCATACACTCCATAGAAATCCATAGAAGAAGAAAAAAATATGTCATCTGTGGGAAAATTGAAAGAGAACCATCAAACAGCTACAAAAACAAACACAAATAATATAATGATACAAACATCATGCAAGTCGTGGTTTCAACCGTAGCAGTGTCCATAGCAACCAACATAGCAACGGTAACATACATAACATCCCCACAATGATCTAGTGAAACTTTCAATAAAATTTGTACGACTCCCTACAAGACCACATAAATTCACTGAGTGAGGATTACAAAAACACAGTGAATACTCCTTAATAAAAATGTAATCAAAATGCATTTTAATTTACTACCTATATTACTTGAAATATAAAAGGAATGGCAGCAATGTGTTCTGTTTTCACAGCCAGAAAGTTGACAGTCAGTTGATGAGTAACCAGGCAACAGAGAAAAATAGGCTGAAAAAAATTGTTCACCTCTCACAATTAAAGAGGCATTATTGTGAAACGACTACATTTTGCCCTGTGGACCAACATAGCGATTATACATTTTCATGTGAGACATGGGTTGCAATTACAGGAAATTGTCTCAAGAGCATTTCCTCAAAAGGACACCAAGGTAGTGTAACACTGCTAATCAACAATCTCTCATCCTGATAATGAAGGAACACTGCATCATGTTGCATGTCCATCCTGCCCTCCTGGGATTTCAACTCAGAATCAGTGTTGGCAATGTACATATCTGTGAAATCATGGATATGTTAAAACGTAATTTTTCTTTGTATTGCCATTTTACATTTCTTTAGGTTCAATTCTCTATTTTATGGTGTGGCAACATATGTTTATGCACTTGTTAGGTGTAGGCAAACTCCATCTCCATTAAGGTTTGGCGCTACCACCCCCGCTCCACCTCCTGATGTGAAAACAGCCAAATCATTCACATAAATTGGAAAAGATATGCCATATTTAGTACAAACTTCGGACATATCTGTGTGGTTTGCAAAATCATCCAACATTATATTCTGGTGACTGGAATGTGAATGAATGTAAACTTAAGTCAACAAAAACACACTGAACTCTGAAAGGTAAACAAGAATCATAAAGCATTGTTTTCGATCATTATCACTATTTTCCTCAAAGAATGAAACCACAGAAGTTTCAAAGGAAAGCATCATGGCATTTAACCAAAAAGAAGACTTGGGGCAAGTGTTTTTAAATGCTGTTTGCAATCCACATGTACCATCAACACCAATGCAATTGTCATACATCTAAACCTCCATATTTGGGATATTTGGAGTGGTCATGCTTTTTTGCAGAGTTGAAGTGGATGTAGAGGTAGAAGCAGGAGATTACAGATGGCTCTCTGACATACAGGGTGATTTGAGTGGCTGTGGCTGGCCTCCTCTGGGGAAATTGGGCCTTAGGAGTAGGGCTTCTGATTTACTCCAGGCCCCAGCATGTCTCGCTGATGAGCTCCAGGCAGCCTGGGCCCCATGTGGGGATTGGCCTTGACCAATATGTTCCCTTCCACTCAAAAGGACAGAGCTAATGTGCTAGAATCCAGGCCCCGGCACCCCCTCGACTCCCCTCAGCAAACCCCCCTTCCACCTTCATTTAAGACTCTCTATCTCGCCTGACTCGTCTGCTCTCCCATTGCTTCTTCTTCCTCATATCAGAGCCTCTCTATCTGTCGCCACCTCTCTCAGCCTCATATCAGCTCCTCTTTTCCCATCTTCCCCTCTTCTCGCCTTCACCTCTCCCTCATCCCTCTCTGCTGCTGCTTCCTGGTGCTGCAGTCATTTTTCCTCACCCGAGGCTCATTCCTAGGTCTGGGGGAATGTATGGCTTTATTTGTATGGTGCCAGCATTTTATTGGATTCCTATTGCTTTGGAACAGAGGTACCACATTCCAAATTCATCAAGGGCCAATTTAATTCAAAATTCATGAAGTAGGCATCCGTCAAGGTGCCGGCTCCAATGCGCTTTGTGTGTTCTCAGGGTGCCTCCCGCATGCACAGGAGACCATCAGTAACTCCAGTCCCATTTCCCTCTCTGATTAGAAACTACTGGGTGGTTTCCTTTTGCTCAACACTCAATTTCATCAAAAAAGACCTTGTTGCTTCTTTCTGTTGGCCAAGGAACATCATCACATCACACATGCCTGACCAGTATCTTCCAAGCCCTAAATGTTATCTAATGCAGTCAGTCACCAGTCAAGAGATGGAACGGTTAACTTTAGCATGAAGCCTTGGAGTTCTGTCACATTTTCATCATACCATCTGTAAAGCTGTCTGTTTTACTTATTCTAAAGAGGGAAAGGGCTGATTCTTGCACATTTTAAGTAGGTGAATATGTAATATGCAGTCCTCTCCAATTCCATGCACAATCACAATGACACATTATTGTGTTAATGACCTGCCAAGATTTTGAGGTACAGTTCTCCATGTTTTTGTATCTGTATCTTCAGACTTTCATCAGAATCTGCCCACCTTGCAAGGTGAGAGTGCTCGTTTGGGCAATTTATGGTCCCTTCATGGCTTCTATGTGCAGATTTAGGAAGCTAATATTTGGAGTTTTAATATGCATTAAGCGTTCCTGGAGGCTGGCTGGCTGGTTCTGCCTTAAGGTAAAAGTTACAGCCCAGTATGATACAGAGCAAGGGCACTTGATTAACAAGAAGGCTTTGCACCCCAAATGTGCAGGATTTTAGAAAGCATCTCAGTCATAAAAACAGTAAAATGATGACTTACTCCTCTGAGGGCTTCGCACTGTGTGTATGCATGTTCATCCTTGTATTTCCATTTGTGTGGATGCATTTTAGCTTTAAACCACTGTGGACATTTCAGCTTTGGGGGACATTTTGGTCAGTCCTCAAATCTTCAAAAGTCTCTTTTGCCTTTTTTTTACTATTACTTTTGACTGCACTGAGTCAAACCCAGCCATGCTGATTTGCTTTTCCATCACCAGTTTTACTGGACCTGCTCCAGAGTGGCACCAAACATAGCCCATCTGCCTCTAAGCATGCAGAAGTGATGGTTAAAGCTGTTGAATGACTTAATCACAGCAGGTTTTCATTATGAAGAAGTTAAGGAAGGTTAAGCATGTTTGTAAACAAATAAGCGAAGCCACTTTGTTAGTAGAGATTCTTCGAGTGCTGCGGGGATCAATATCATTATCAATATCAATATATCAATATAAATACATATATATACAAACATGTATATACTAGTGTTTAAAAGTAAATGGTTTGGAGATGCAAAGTTTCAACACAACACCATTAAATTAAACAAGACCTAATAAAATGCACTGTAACTTATACAATGTGTAAGAAAAGAAAAGAAGCACATACAAAGCAATTAAATGGGCTACTGTCATTTCCATTCTCAATTGTACACTATTTGTATTAAGTATAATGCAGTCATTGTGCAGTTTTGCAGGGTTAAAGGCATACTTCAATCAGCACAGACTCAGTTTGGAGAAGTAGCGAGCCGCTCCAGCCCAGACGCTCAGCTTTGTACTGCAGTGAACAGGGTCCAGAGAGAAAGTTAAATTTAGCCACCTAAAACAAGGCCCACATAAAAAAATCTATGACAGTTCAAGTGTACGTTGTATAGATAACATTTACACTGCTTTACATCGCTGTCAGACCTGCCTTTTTTTTGGGCACTAGATTTTCTCGTAGAACCTCCATATCCCTACGCATTAGCGCAACTGCATAGGGATACAGAGAATGTTTTAGGTGAGCCTTGTTTTAGGTGGTTACATTTTTCTCTGAACCCCATTCACTGCAGTACAAAGCTGAGCAGCTCTCTACTTCTCCAAACTGAGGCTGCGCTGATCGAGAATTACAGTAGGGAACAGATCAACTATAGATATGTACCTTATATGACCCCACTTCAAAAAACACGAACTACTAATATTTTATGAACACTGTTACATTCACCATATCACAACAGAAGACTCATATACTATATTTTGTTTAATTTTCCCTTGATGGTTTAAATATAAATGAATTCTTTATGACAGAAAAAAAGATGATGAGAATAGAGGACATTTATTAAGCTGACAGGCCACAGGTAAGGAGTCTGCTGTATTCTGATTTGATACCCAGCTATAGGCTCACATCACTTTCTGTCCCCTCCACCTCTACCCCAGCCATCTTCCCTCATTGTGACCTCTGAAGACCACACTGAAAATTTCACACAATCTCCCTGCACAGCAGTGGTTGCACCAGTGCTTAGAGCCAATATGTTGCCATAATTGGGCCTGTAGTGGGGGCAGAGTCCAAGGCAATTAATCCTTTCCTCCTGTTGTTTGCACCCTGGTTGGCAGTGACAGGGTGCAGCTTAATTGGACACGAGCACACTTGTCCCCTCCATTTTACATTAATATCCCTTCAACTCCCTACTCCAATCCCGGCCAGGTTGAGAATCCCTCTTCTGCCACCAATATCCACTCGGTCTCTCTTTCCTGCTCTCTCGCTCCCACCTGTCAGCTCTCCCCCATCGCCATGCTGGGCTAATCTAGGCCTAGATGAAGTGAATGGTTTGCTGAGATTGAAGTGGGCAAAATGGTGTGTGTGTGTGTGTGTGTGTGTGTGTGTGTGTGTGTGTGTGTGCGTGTGTGTGTGTGTGTGTGTGTTTGCATGCACATGTGTGCATGCGCATCTGCAATCATGAGAAGGGCCAAGTAGAGTTTAGATAAAAGTGTATTAGCTGAAATGTAGATGTGGAATGTCTAAAGAAAAAATGACACAAGCTTAGAAATCAGAAGGTTGAACCCATTTTTTACAAACAATGGCTCTATAGATGGGCGAATTAAAAACACAGAGTAGTATTAACCAGCAGCTTTGAAAAATTTGTGTTGTATCATTTTGTGTTTCAATTGTGTTTAAAGTTGTGACGTTAAAGGCTGTATGAGAAAAATGTAAAAGTTGTCTATTTCACACCCCTTGTGGTCGTATCAAAGAAGACACTGTACAAGATAGGCAGACATGCATGGTGCCAATCCAATCTATTCCTCGGCAGGGATCTGACATGGGGACAGTGAAATGATATGTTTAAAAGCAACACAAAGATTATATTCCCACATGCTTTGGGATTACTTTCCTTAATCAGGAAAAAACATATATTAGTGCAAGACATGCAGTAAACTAACTGTCAAAAGAATACAGATGAGCTCTTCCATACAGCAGCATCAATTCAAGTGACGCTTGACCATGTGCAAGACAAGGGTCGTGTTCATGACAGGCATTGCAGAGCTTGCAGCAGTGCTAACAAGCTTTTCCACAGGTACCAACGCTGTTAGCCTAGCTTGAGGGGTTACTGAAAAGTGGCCTGCACATGCCTGTGTCTCAATTCTATTTCCATTTTTTACCCCCTGGTTCCCATGGATCATGGTTGGCCCTGCTGCTGTGATCTTGCTTGAGTCCTACTGTCATCATTAGAGTCTGAGTAGGTCGCAGACCTGTGAGGTCCCTATTGTAATTGAAAGAAAAACAATTTTTCTTCTGTGGTTTAACTGCTGTTTTGGAAGCCTGAACCTACCCAAAACTCACCAAATTTGGAATAGACGTCACATCCGGTGAAAAAATTTGATCTTAAACACCACAGTCTATACACTCACTCAGTATCATCTTCATGCCTTGAAGATGAAAAGTTATGGAAGTCTTTCGACTACGTCATACCAGGTGGGCGTGATGGTGGAAACCGTTTATTTCCTTCGCCATGAAGCATCAAGTCTTTATAACTTCAACATACAATTTCCCATCTGCACCAAAATGCACATACATGTAGACGGTGTCGCCCCGAATACGTCTCAGCATCAATACTAAGTCGGCCATTTTGATTGTGGCCTCCATTTTGAAATATTTCCAATCCTCGCACTGTAATGACGTCCTCTAACAGATTTAACACAACAGACTTCACAGTCAGTCAGTATCATCCTCAGACCTTGAAAATGAAAACCTGTTAAAGGCTTACATCATACCTGCTGGCCATGGTGGTGCTGTTAATTTAAATCCTTCACCATAAAGCATCAAGTCCTCGTAACTTAGACATACAATTCCCCTTCTACACCAAATCTCTCCGGAATGCAGAGGGAGTCACCCTGAAAATATCTGTGCCTCAAATTTCAGTCATCATCATAGCACCACCCACTGGACACAGGAAGTCAGACAAAAAACATCATAATGTAATGCTCCGCTTCCTACTTGCAGATACAGGAATAAAATTCGGTGTGGATATTTGTCATGAGCAGATGCACAAAAAGTTATGGAAATCTTTCCGCTAGGTCATACCTAGTGGTATGACCTGGTATCACGGCCACCAGGTCATACCTGGTGGCCGTGATGGTGGAAACCGTTTTTTTTCCTTCACCACGAGGCATCAAGGCTTTATAAGTTCAACATACAATTTCCCGTCTTCACCAAATTATTCAGGAATGTAGAGGGAGTCACCCTGAATATATCTGTGCATCAAAACTGTGTCATATCCATAGCGCCACCCACTGGACACAAGAAGTCAGACAAATATCATCCGATTCACATGATGTGTACTGCTTATTTTTTCCCCAGCATGACATGCAAGTAACAGGTGAGCAAACAATCCGACAGTGCCGCAGCCTGATACACCTTCTGGCCGTGGTGGTGCCGTCCATTTAAATCCTTCGCCATGAAGCATCAAGTCCTCATAACTTCACCATACAATGTCCAATCTGCGCCACATTACTCAGGAATGTAGAGGGAGTCGCCCTGAATATATCTCTGCATTAAAACTGTGTCATATCCATAGCGCCACCCACTGGACACAGGAAGTCAGACAAACATCATCTGATTGACATGACGGTTACTGCTTGTTTTCTCCCCAGCATCACATGAAAGTAACAGGTGAGCGTGCAATCCGACGGCGCTGCAGCCTATTTTGAGTAGTAGTAGTAATATCATAATTATGCTTAAGTTAATTATTATTCATTCAATTATTATTGCTGTTATTATTGTTTTGGCTTCTGTACATCTCCATGACCTGTTATAGGTTGAATACACTTATCGGTTCTTCTAAAATTCTCTGAATGTGTATTTTAATGTACAGTGAGTATGTCGACAAATGCATTAATATCTTTTAATATGGTTCTGATCATATTCAAGACATGACAGTCAAAATCCAAAAAATAATAATTTTTACTTAATTACTCCCTGTAGAAACTTGTTTCACTACTAGTTAAATTACTTTTATGTTACTTCACAGCATTGCCTCACATGTATTGTTGCCCAATTGCTAGTTAAGAAGACAACATTAAACCTTACATATGTAATGGGTCGGATTTGGACCCAACAGCAGGACACATTTAGAACAGTTAGTAGAAAGTCTTAACTCACAAGACAAGCAGGCAAGCAGGAAACACAGGAAATAATCCTCTAGCAGGAAAACCAGCCAAGTGAACTGAAACTCCAGAGCAGACCTGGTGAGCAGGGAGGAAATAACTTCTTGGTTGTCTGCAGATGTCTCCTCCCTTTCAGAAGACGGATCCCCCTAATCAGAGCGATCAAGGGGAGGAGCAGGAGGAGACACACCGAGGATTCCTCGGCCCGCCAAGGTCTTTGTAAGTTGCTCGGGGCGCTGTTGATGAAAATCCCTGATGACGGGGGTCCATGATGTGCCGAGGCGGAACCCAGGACCTTTCTTAAAGTCCTTAGCCCTCCCATTAGAGATACTTCCCCCGCCATCAGAACATGATGACACGACAAACGGAGTAGGTGAGTCACCCATTCAAGTGCTGTGACAACCATGGATGAAGGTCTGGACAGACAGGGAGAAAAACTCCTTCTCCAGGGCCGGAGAGAGAAGAGGTTGGTACCCATGAGCACACTGCAACGGAGATAGTCCTGTGGCTTAGCTAGTCAGTGTGTTGAGTGCATATTCGACCCACAACACATGCTGGGACCAAGATGATGGATGTCTTGAGACCATGCAACAAAGCACCGTCTCCATCTCCTTGTTCTTCCATTCACTCTGACCATTGGACTGGGGCTGAAAACCGGTGGATAGAATGGCTGTAGCCCCCAGCTGCTCACAGAACTCCTTCCAGAAGATTGAGACAAACTGGGGTCCTCCGTCCAATACCACATCAACCAGGAGACCATGAAGCCAGAAGATGTGGAGGAGAACCAGTCTGGCAGTTTTCTTTGCAGAAGGGAACTTTGGCAGAGGCATAAAGTTGGCCATCTTACTGAAGCGGTCCACCATGGTGAGGATGGTTCTGTTGCCATCAGGTGGGGGCAGGCCACTGAGAAGTCCAGAGAAATGTTAGACTGATGTGGAATAGAGTGTTTATAAGAAACCAGCAGGAGCTTGAGTGGATGGTTTGTGCTGGTTGTAGTCAGGACAGGTGTTCACAAAATTCCCTTGACCACCAAAACCACTGGAGAAGAACGTCTCCAATGTTTCGGATTCGGTGTGGGCCCAATGGATAACGCCAGATCTCAGGGCTGGGGGAAAACATAAATGATTAGGGGGGCAAGCACTAGGTCCTGATTGACCCTCTGTGGCTGACCTCAACCGCTCTTCAACCCCCCATGTCAAGACAGCCGACTCCACAGGGAATAAGAGGGAAGGAATCTGACCCGGTGGTGGTCTTATCCTCCCCCTGAAATTGATGAGATAAAGCAGTAGGCTAAATATTGTAGGAACCAGGATGGTAGGAGAGGGAGAAGTTGAAGTGGACCACAAAGCCTGGCAAGAGTTCAGTCTTGGTCCCCTTGAGCCAATGACACCATTCCTCCGAGGCCAACTTGATGGCCAACAGTTCCCTGTTGCAGATATCATAGTTGCAAAAAAAAAGTTCTGGGCTGGAGCAGCTCTCTACTTCTCCAAACCGAGGCTGCGCTGATTGGTGATTACAGTAGGGAACAGACTGACTATAGATATGTACTTTATATGACCCCACTTCAAAAAACCCGAACTATCCCTTTAATAGACCAAGAAAATAATCAAATTATGCAATACCATAACTTAAGAAATTTTGGATATCATGATCTCCTTATCCACATCGTTTGTGCTCCCCAATATTCTCATATTATTTTTTCCATCTAACAGCACCTCCACCTCCACCCCACCCGCATCTCTTTCTTTCCTCCTTTTCTGGGCCATTTCTAATCTCTTCAAGCAACTCTTCTAAACGAAGGAGTGCTTCAAAAATAAATCAATACAAGTATAATAGCGCAGTGCATGCTTTGTAATTTTGATATCGTATTTTTTTTTTCTCTTTCTTCCCCTTTTTCATGCTTACTTCTCATGCATTAAGAGGAAGAGGGGCAGGGGGCGATAAGTGAGGGGGTGGGGGCTGCAT
The DNA here is from genome assembly GCA_030272975.1 of Sparidentex hasta. Classification (NCBI taxonomy): domain Eukaryota; kingdom Metazoa; phylum Chordata; class Actinopteri; order Spariformes; family Sparidae; genus Sparidentex; species Sparidentex hasta. The sequence goes on along the minus strand of JARJLU010003121.1, from coordinate 15,931 downwards.
ACAGTAGAGTGCTCTTGTAAACTTTATTTAGTATTCCATGAATATCAGATCAGTTATGTTTCATAATGACACAGCAATGCGGTTGGAGGGGGGATCAATACTACTAACACACTTTTTTCCCTGGCATGGCAAAGAGAGGGAATCTATTGTGGGGGAATGATGATTTATTTCAGGGGTGGAAGGGCCGTCAGGGTGCGTCAGGGATGAAGGTGTGTGCCAATAATGATTAATGCTCTCCATCCTGGAGACAACCCAGCCAGCACTCTTTTAGTCCACCCCCACACACCACCCAATCCCGCCTCTTTCCTTTAACACCACCACCACCACTAGCCCCTCCTTCCCTCTTTGACACAGGACCTTTACCTCATTTGTAGTTATAAGGCAGGGCAAACTACAAGTTAAAGCAGCGACCATCACTGATTTTGGAAACAGCACATGCGCATGCATCTGCTCGCTTTACACACAAATCATGAAATATCACTGTCACTGATCCTTCTTCACGCTGGCTTTACTTATGTACACTATTTACAGAATGAGATGCTGTTTCACTGTTTAGATTTAGATAGCAAATTATATCTGGCATTCGTGATGTGTAACACAACAGCATATAGTTGGTTCTTTTACATCTCTGTCTGGCATCACTTCATTAGCAATCACATAAAATGACAATAACAATCATTTATCATCCCTGTTATATGTCAGATGGTCGGCAGATGGAACACCCCAACCTTATTGTCTCCCAAATTTACACAAACTCTTATTTGACGCAGCTGCTAACTGCTGCTAGCAACTTTTCAAATCTTGCAGTGACAGTCGTTACAGCCATGGTCAAATGTTGACTTGAAAGAACATGTATATCATGGCAGTCTTCAGTTTCAGTGATGTTTACAAATGTCATTATTCTGTGATGAAATGAGTAAGTGGGTAGAGGCTGAGGTAGTCCACTAGCAGAAATTTTTAACTCCTCCTGAGAGAATCAGTGAAGTTTAATGGTATTTGTTGGCTTCCTGACACAGACTTTTTTCTTTAGCACATGTTCTCAATGGGGTTCAAGTCAAGACTGGGAAGTCCATTCCAAAACCTCAATTCTAGACTGATTTATCCATTACTTTACCACTTTTGATGTGTGTTTGGGACCACTGTCTTACTGAATCTTCATTATTCCATCTACTAGTAGCACAACAGCCCCACAGCATAATACTAACACCACCATGCTTCACAGTAGGTATGGTTTCTCTCCTCCATACATATTGTTAGTCATGTGGCCAAAAAACTACATTTTTGTTTTAGTTGTAGAAATCATTAAAACTGAAGACTGCCATGATATACATTTCCTTACTGTATGTAAACTTTTAAACACAACTGTACTACTTCCGTGACTCAGAAGAGGAACAATAATGACCCACCTAATGTGCTTTTTATCTTCTATATACCATGGGTGGGGAACCTTTTTCCTATCGAGGGCCATTTACATGTTCATACCATCCCTCAGGAGCCATGAAATCTTTTTTTTTTTTTTTTTTTTAAAGCTCAACACATATGTTTATTGCCTTTTTAACTTAATTGCAATCCAATTAATGTTTTAATAATCTGTTCCTGTTGATTTTATATTCACTGATATTTAGTAGTTTAAGCAGTAGATAACCTTACAATGTACCTCAAATCATTTCAGAGCATTCTGATTGAAATAAAAAAAAAAAAAAAAAAAAAAAAAAAAAACTTGAAAAATGACACCTGAGGGCTGTATTTCTTTATTATCACATCAGCATGCTCTGAAATGAGTTGAGGTGATTTTACTGCCAGCATGAGGTTTCACCCTCTTAGCAATTAACTCACCCACAACAAAGCTAGCCTGCGTCACACCGTCCTGGTCTGCTCGCGATTTGGATAAAACTGCTTGCTGGCCACTCAACTCCGTCAAATTGCGACAACTTCATCCACGCATGCTTGCCCTTTCAACGCATCCAGTTTAGCATGTTTCACGCTGTAATGATGCTTAAGGTGTGCCTTTTTCATTACCACCAGCGCGTCCCCACAAACCAGGCACATGGGCTTGCCTTTCACTTCCACAAAGAAGAATTTAATTCATTCGTCCAATTATCCTGGAAAGAGTGACGCTCCACATCAACATTTCTTTTCTTAGTCACCATGTTCTGTTTTAGCCAATGCCTCCTCCCATTGTTGACAACTGTCAATCACTGAGGACATGACGTGATGACATGCACTGACAGTTACACTTATGTTGTGCTCAATGACCTTGATCTTGGCCCAGAAAGACCTAGGCAGCAACCTAGGTAGTGAAGGCCTGAACAACACAAAAAAAATACCTGTATTAAGTTAAAAGCTAAACACCACAGACAGAAAATGACACACAAACATATAATAAGCATTCTTAGAATTATCAAGTGCACTTTTTAGAAAAGTGTGGGTGACACATGGAGAACATTTTGTCTGAAGACAAGAGTGCCTGATCTTTTAAGGAATCTATGAGCAAGACACGGCAATCCTTAATGGCCCCTAGTAGCTGCCTTGTATGGTTTACACAGCTGTTTGCATTTGTGAGTGAATGAAATGCAAACAGTGTAAAATGCTTTTTACTTCAAATGTGTTCAAATGAGCAGCTATGGACAAGAAAAACTTACAATATTCACTATAATTCAGTGAAAAACATGTTCTATGTACTATGTTTCTCCTAACATAATAGCCTGGACATCACCGATCGTTTACCCCTCCACTCCTCCTTTGCGATTTATCCACTTGTATGAGAAGAAGTCCAAGTGTGACGTGGGTTCTGAAAGCAGCTTTGTTCACTTACCATATGAGCAAGAATTCTGCACCCATCTGAAAAATCATATTAACAAACACAATACACCCATTTGTTACTTTAACCTTGAACCACTGCTTACAGTGGTATTTTAATATGGAAGCAACTTTATAATACTAATTAACTTCTCAGTTCATTACGGGATGGGAAACTTGGTATTAAACGGGCCGCAGGGCTAAAGGACTATAGTATCAAAAAGCTTCAACGTTATCCGTTCTGATAACAGTATTTGAAAAATGAAGGCATTCATCTATGATGGATTTTTACTTCCCTATCCTCAACAGATAACTCTGTTTTGGAGCCTGCCCTGTGCAGAGGGTGTTGCTGCCTGTCTGTCACTCTCACACACACACTGGCACAGATAGAGACACTGGTCAAAGAGGCAACGGCGGAGAGAGGCAATTGTTCAAAAGTGTGATATAATTTATGAGAATCGATGCAGACAGTGCTAGTTGTCAAAGTGTTTTTTTACTTCACATAGATGATATATATATAGAAATGTATGAGATCTTATTGGCTTTCAGCCGATGGTCTTATTTCAGATGTCGGACTCAAACTTTTCGCTATAAAAGCCCCAGAGCGACAAGCACTCCAGCAACTCCCCCATAAGCCACAATGTTAATTTTGAGCTTAAAGTTCTGGAGGAGAGCAGATGGTACCTGTTCTGTCTCTTGTTCTCGCACCCTATTTTTTCACCAGGTGTGGATGGATTGACCCAAATATCGATAGTATCGATACCAAGGTGAGCATTGGTATCGGATTGATACTAGCACGATGAGATCGATAATTTTGTTATAGTTTCTCTTCTAGAAGTTCAGCAAATCACTTGTATATCTTTACAGAGTTTGTGTGATCGCAGTGTCTCTCTCAGTCCTTATGTGCAGTGCTCCTCTCCATCTCTCTCACTCCACTCACTCAGGTTCACTCTGAAGTATGAATATGGCAGAATACGATAACCCTTTTGTGTGTCTGTTAAAGGAACATTAGTATTCCTATTTAGGCTACATGCAGATTGGTTATATATTTAATCATGTCCTGTGTTTTATTTGTCCTGTGTTTTATTGTTATCATAATCATGATCAGCTAATTAAAGGAAAAAGTACAAAATCATTCAATAATCAGGAATTTTCAAGTAAAAACTATTGGTATCAGTATTGGTATCGGCAATACTGGCCGTGTAATTACTTGGTATTTTTCACTCTACAGAAGTAAAAAGACATCAGAGAGTTCTGCAATGTCTCCTGTTACTCAATATATACATATTTGGGCCATAACATTACACTTTTTAAAAAACTTGCTGGAGTTGGGAGGCATTTTCCCCTTCATTCTTATGGGGACGTTTTCAACTTTGGTTCTGCTTCTGCTCCAGTATATGTGCAGCTAGAGAGACTGTTAAGATATCAAACTATTCACCTTCATAAGCTCTTTCAGCACTCTTATTTTCCAGCTTTTCAGCTTTATTAAATATTCAGCTTTCAAGCCTTTTCAGCCTCAAATATGCAGTTTTATGTTCAGCTAGAGAAACTGTTCTGCTATGAAACTTAACCTTTTTAAGCTCTTTCAGCCGCTTACTCTTCAGCTTGTCAGCCATTTCAAATATTCATCTTTCTGCCTTATCTGCTTTTTTTTTTAATATTCAGCTTAGCTTTATGTTGAGCTAGAGAAACTGTTCCGCTATCAAAATGTTAAGCTTTTCAAGCAAATTCAGGCCATATGTCTAGACTTGCAGGAGTTTGGGAGGCATTTTCCCATTAATTCTTATATGGACATATTCAACATTTTTTTCCAGGAAGCCTGGAAGCCCCTCTCTCACCTCTTGACCTGGCAAGAAGATGAGATTTTGCCCATGCCACAAACTGTGCTCTGAGTTTGAGCATGTCAGCATTCACACTATATTTTCATAGGAATTGCAAATGTTCCTAGTTAATTTATACAAATATGAATTGACAACCATTAGTAACCATTTGTCAGCTGAATTTTTGGCTATGCGGTCAATGAATTCTGTCTAGCATGGTCAAAACATCATCCAAACTGTCCTTTAGATATGGACCAACAGCTCAGATGATGTTTTCACCATTTCAGAATTCATGGAAGCATAGCTAAATATCCAGCGGACTAATAGTGCTTATTGAATCATGTATGTGTATGTGTGTGTATGTATGTATGTATGTATGTATGTATGTATGTTATGTATGTATGTATGTATGTTATGTATGTATGTGTCACAAGGTGGCTGCGTCTGGTGGTGGGACCAGGGGAGGGGGGCGCTGTTTTCATTTGCTTCCACAGGGTTTGGCGCCATAGAGTGCTACCCTGGAAGGGAACAGGAGGTTGCAGGTGTGCGACTGGTCGAGCAGCAGAGAAGACGGGGCCGACGCAGGTGAAAGGGAGCAGGATCCAGGAAAGATCAGCGGAGACGAGAGGGCAGCGGAACAATGTGTGGCAACGCGACAAACAGGCGTGCAATGGCGGAGACTAGAGAGCAGCGGAGCAAAGCGTGGCAGCGTGCAACAGTAGCAGAGGTTGGCAACAGTCTCTGGCGGAGGCGAGAGCAAGCGGAGCTGCGAAGCTGACCACAGACAACGTTGGTCCAGGAGGATACTCCAGAGGTGGGACCATGTCTTTTCTAAACACGAGGAAGACTATGGCTGCACTAGCATAGTGAAGCATAGGATCCCCTAAGGTACTGCAGAGCCTATTAAGGAAAGATATAGGCCTACCCACACTCTATAAAGAGATTTGAGGATTTCTACAGGGCATGCTCACTGCAGGGGTTGTGCATAAGAGTAGTAGTCCCTGGGCTGCCCCAATAGTACTAGTTCAGAAAAAATGTGGAGCATGGCGCTTCTGTGTAGCCTACCGTAAACTTAACAACATTACACACAAAGACGTCTTCGCCTCCCCCCGCATTGAAGACTCTCTAACCGGCCTCACAGAAGCTGAATGATACCCAACTCCTGACTTAGCTTGTGGGTACTGGCAGGTTGAAGTCGAAGACAGCGACAGAGAGAAAACAGCATTTACTACTCCTTTTGGACTGTTTGAGTTTGAGAGAATGCCATTTGGCCTTTGCAATGCCTCTGCTACTTTTCAGAGACTCATGCAGTGTTGTTTAGGCGACCACCTGACTGAATCCACCCTTGTGTACCTGGATAATATATAATTGTGTACTCTAAAGACTTTTCAGCTCACCTGAAACATCTAGAGAAACATCTAGAGATATTCAGGGCCCTCAGTCACAACTCCACCCTGACAAGTGTCAGCTATTCCAAAAGGAAGTCAAATTCCTGGGCCATCAAGTCTGCAGCCAGGGAGTTGCATCTGACCCAGAGAGAACAGCAGCTGTCCAGAACTGGGCCACCCTGGCCACCGTCAAACAGATGAGATCATTATTGGGGTTTGCTGGCTATTACAGACATTTTTATTAAAGATTTCTTGAAGATTGCCAAGCCACTAAATGACCTGCTGAGAGGAACAGGCTGGGCAAGGGGGCGACAATCACATTCAATAGATTGGACTGAGGACTGTGAAATAGCTTTCAAGCAGCTAAAACAAGAACTCCTACAAGTCCCCATCTTAGCTTTTGCAGACTACACTCAGCCATTTATCCTCAACACCGATGCCAGCAATTTGGGGTTGGGTGCTGTTTTGGCACAAGAACAAGAGGGGATGGAAAGGGTCATTGCATATGCCAGTAGAAGCCTTCACCCAACAGAGCGCCATGATGCTAACTTTAGCTCTTTTAAGCTGGAGTTGTTAGCATTGAAGTGGGCAATGGGGGACAAATTTAAAGACTTGTGGGGTGCTAAGGTGACTGTCGTGACAGATAATAACCCGCTTGCGCACTGGCAGACCATACTAACGCTGATGCCTTGTCTAGACTGCCCACTGCCCCGTCAGGTCCCGCAGGAACATCTATTGGGAGTGACAAGAGTCTGCAAGTGAGAGTGGTGCGAGCCCCAGGCACAGAGAAAGACCATGTCGCAAGTTGGGGGTGGGACCCAGACCACTTAAGGGTGGCACAAAGAAAAGATCCAGCTCTCCGTCAGATTGGAGACTATGTGGAACTGGGTGAGTTGCCCCCAGCAGCACAAAGATTGTCACTCACGCAACCCATAAGAAAACTATTGAGTCAGTGGAGGCGCTTGGTGCTGTTTGAAGGAGTTGTGTGTAGGGGGGTGCAAGGGCTCTCGAAACATTAAAACAGGTACTAGTCCTGGAGTCCAATATCCAGGCCCTACTTGAGACAAATCACAGTCAAGCAGGACACCCAGGGACGGAACGGATGCCGTCACTGCTGTGGAGAAACTTTAATTGGCCACAGATGGAGCAGGTTGTACAGCACCCAAATTTGTCCCTGCTGCACCCTCCATAAAGCAAGAGCCAATGTTAAAGCCCACCCTTGTCCTTTTAACCCAAAAGCCCCAATGCATATTGTTGCCATGGACTTCCTTACACTCAGCCGCCCCACAGACAGATATCAGAACATCCTTGTTACTGATTTATTTACGAAGTACGCATGGGCAATCCCATCACCTGATTAGCCAGCCTTGACTACAGCCCACGCTTTGTGGGCATATGTGATACAGCCCTTTGGCTGCCCTGAGACTTTCCATTCAGACCAAGGCCCTAATTTCAAGTCTAAACTGGTGAACAGGCTGTGTAAACAACACAACTCTCTACCATCCTGAGGGAAATGGGCCTGTGAACATTTTAATCAAACGCTCCTGTTGCTGCTAGGGACCCTGGAAGTGGAACAGCACAGTTAGTAGGTGGGGTATTTGCTGGGGCTAATTCAATCCTACAACAATACATATCCATATCCACATCCATAGCTCCACCAGCTACCAGCTCTTTCCTCATGTTTGGCCGCCACTTCAGAACCCCGATGGACATGATGACAGGAACAGCAGGCCCAGATAACACAAACACCGCAACGGAATAGGTGGGGAGACACCACACACACAGCTTCACTATGCCTACGACAGGAGCTGGATCCAGGGAGGGAGACAGTCAGCCTACGGTGGAGACAAGATAGCAATGGAGCAAAGGGTGGCAGCGTGACACGCGGCATGCAACCGCGAAGTAAAAGATAGAGCAGCGTAGCAAAGTGTGGCAGCACAACACACGGCTTGCAACAGTAGCAGAGGTTGGGGACAGTCTCCGGAGGAGACGAGAGTTAGCGGAGCTGCGAAGCTGACCACAGACAGTGTTGGTCGACCACTAGATACAGGGGAGAAGCACTGCGGGAAACCTGGAAGGGTAGAAGTGAGCTTCATCCCAGCTAAGTACCGTTTTTATCCCACTTCCCTTATATTAACTGTCTTGACTGGATAGCTGAAAGAAGAAACTCCTTGATTTTATTCATTTTAATTGAACTTTATTTGCATGCTGTATGGTTTTGATTTATTTTGTGTTTTATCTGTTTACATTTGTTGCAGGCACCTTGTGATTTTTAATTATTGCCTCAGGGGTTTCACCAGACGCAAAACAGAATATTGACAGCATTCTTAGTATGTGTTATTTGGAGGTGACCTGGCGACTGGACACTATACCGAGACATCGAACTGTGGGACCTGCTCTTCTACCTCCAGCTTACCGCTCACCACAGTGGACTCTGTTGTTGATTGTGTTTTTAACAGCTGCTTAAGCATTGCATGTTATAATATCTTGGCCTACATGAGCTCGTTGTGTGTTAAATAAAGAGACAATCACCATTCTCCACTCTTAACTCCTGCGTGTTGTTGTTGTGGCCAGTGGCTCCCCAGTAGAGACCTCTTTTAGCTAATTTATGTATTCATATTTGAACACACACCCCTGTGACATATGTATGTATATGTATGCAATCAACATTATTCAACCCTATTGTATTTTAGGTTTATTGGCAAAATGTAACATTTTCATGTGTTAGCAAAAAAAAAAAAAAAAAAAAACACACATACAAAGACAGTTTAAATAGTTAAACAAAACTAGCAATACAAGCATTGTATCCAAATTCAACGCTAAATCCTACTTTTAATGATTATTGCAGTATCAGAAATATTCAACCCCCTTAACCCTCTATTGCATAGTGTTGCCATATGGCAACAATTACTTAATTTTTACGTCTCTTAATTTTTTCTAAAACGCTATGATATAGTGTTTTTTTGTTTTGACAGTTAGGTGTGAAAAGTCGGCTTTTACTTTGAAGGACACAAAATTTATGAGGTCACATGACCAGGATATCCTGTTTGCCAGTCCCTTTTGCTCATGGACATTTGACATGTACACATCATTGTGTGGGGCTTCTGAAGACTGTCTTTTATTCAGAATTTTGGAAAATCTTCATCAAATAAAAAAAAATTAAATCACTATCTGGGGTAAGTACACTTTAATTTTTAACATGTAATTCAGTTTTGATTAAATATTTTTTTTGTAATATGCTAAAATACACTTTTCCTCCCATTTCCTCCATAAAAGATGCATCCTAGCTACTTGGGAGAGGGAGAGAGAACAGAGCATAAATAGCTGTTCCACTAGAGGAAAGTGAGGATGAGCTGGTGGAGAGTGATGAGGGCAATGAGGCTGACGTTAAGCTGGATGAGAGTAGGGGAAGCTCAGAGTCAGAGACAGACACAGACACAGAGCCCGAGGAAGCAGGTAGAGGTACTAAATAGTTAATCATCAGGAGTGTGTGCATGTTTGTGTGAGAGTAAGTTAGTTTCTGTGCCTGAGTGACAAAAAGTAACTAAATGTTTCATCTTTGGGGCCCTCTTTTGTTTTTCTCCACCACCACAGCATGTGAAGTTCTCCACTTCCTCTTGTTGCTGACCCTGTTCTCCATGCACAAGCATGAGGCCACTTGGATTTTGAAGTCCAACAGTGGGAGTCGGACATTCTCAGGCATCTGGGGCTGACTGTCTCTCCTGTAAAGAAGCAACACCTGCACCAGGGTCAGGTCAAGCATATGGAACACGATGGGGTGGTACCATTTCTTGGACCTGATCTTGGTGTAATAGAGGGCGATCAAAGAATCCAAAAGATCCACTCCCCCCATGCTCTTATTGTAGACTGCTACTACATTGGGGCGTGAGACACGGACCACCTCTTTCTCTTTTTTGGCCCATCTTAGGACTTGTGTGGTGGGGTTTGCTGCTATAAATGTGCTCAGGAGGGTAACAGGACGGTTGTCAAACCATTTGACAGCAAAGAGGTTCCAACCATTGTGATTGGCCATCTTCTCTTCATGTGTTCCCCGTCCTTTTGCTTCCATGGCCCGGTCATCCATAAATGTGCAGCCTGCAAGACGGCCCTGTCTCACAGTTCCAACACTATGGATCTTTTCCTTCTCCAGGAGTACTTGCAGGTCCACACTGCAGAACCAGTTGTCGAAAAACAGTTTGTGTGAGATGTTGGTGGGGATAACTGAGGCCAACTTCAGCACAATGTTTCCGCTAACACCAATGTAAGGGAATCCAGGTCAGGGTTGAATTGATCCTGTGTACACATCAAAGTTGTCCACAATGCCATGTTGGTCTGCTAGGATGAAGATCTTGTAGCCCCAGTGCTTTGGCTTCATCAGTATACATACCGCTTCACTTGGCTCTTCTCCTTTAATGGCACCATCTGCTCATCAACACACAGCATTTCATCCATGGGTGTACCCCTGAAGCTGTCACTGAGGAAACTGAGGAAAGGTCTCATTTTAAGCAGCTTATCGCCCCCTGGTACCTGGTTGTTGTTGTCAGCAAAGTGGAGATTTCTCTTGATGTCTTCCCATCTATTTAAACTCATGGTGCTTGCAACCATCTCCACTCTTGTTTGTGGGTTCCAGTACAACCTGGTTTTTGGCAAGACATGGATAGACATGTAGAATCACACTCCAACAAACTGCTCCATTTCTGCCACAGTAACATTGAGGGGTCTGGTAACATCATGCTGCAATACATAGAGATGAGTTTGCCTGGCAACTTCTTCTATTATTTCTCTGTGGAAAAGGTGGCAGAAATAATCCACTGGTTCTGATACTCCAGAAGGCTCTGGGAGGGAGCCTCTCCATTCTGGCACAGGTGGAATGTTTTTTTTTGTCTGCCACTTAAGGTTTTTCGCCTTATTGAACTCTGGTATGTCATCCCTCCCTGCTTCACCTGTTAACAACAACGATTTGTATTTTAAATAACAAATGGAAAGCATGATGAAACATTTAGTTACTTTTTGTCACTCAGGCACAGAAACTAACTTACTCTCACACAAACATGCACACACTCCTGATGATGAACTGTCTAGTACCTCTACCTGCTTCCTCTGGCTCTGTGTCTGTGTCTGTCTCTGACTCTGAGCTTCCCCTACTCTCATCCAGCTTAACGTCAGCCTCATTGCCCTCATCACTCTCCACCAGCTCATTCTCCACCAATTTTAAGTTTTCCGTTTTTTTTGTTTTGTTTTTTTACCATGCTTAAGTAATATTTCATGCAATAGAGGGTTAATAGAATTCCTCATAAGGGCACACGTGCAAATCAGGTGTGGTCTATAGCACCAATGAAGCCCTTCATTGGTTGCATTAGGTGTGCTTGAGATAGAACACCTCAAATTGCCTGGACTGTTGATGGTGATGTTTCATTGCATGTTAGAAACATGGTTAAATCAAGAAGATTGTTTAAAATATTCAGAGAAGAGATCATTGCCCTACACAGACAAGGAAAAGGATACAAAAAGATAGCAAAGGCACTGAATGTTCCTAGAGATACAGAGGGAAGCATAGTTCACAAGTTTAAAGTTAAAGGACCAGTGGCTACACTACCCGGACGTGGCAGAAAGAGGAAGCAATCGCCGGCTGCCACCAGAGTCCTGAGGAGGCAGGTCATCAAAAACCCTCGACTGACTGTAAAAGACCTGCAGCAACACTTCAACACTGCAGCAGGCACTGAGGTTTCAGTTTCCACAGTAAGGTGCATACTAAACACTGAAGGGCTCCATGCCCCAACTCCAAGACGTACACCCCTACTGACCTAGAAGCACAAATAGATTCAGCTCCAATTTGCTAAAAATCTATGTATATGCCCTCTGTGACGAAACTGAAGCTTGGGTGTCACAGGACCTTCCAACACGACAATGATCCCAAGCACATCTCAAAGTCCACCAAGGCTTGGTTTCAGAAGAAGTCTTGGAAGACACTAGAGTGGCTATCACAGTCGCCTGACTTGAACCCCATTGAAAGTCTCTGGTGGAACTGGAAAAAGGCTGTTGCAGTATGCAAACCCAAGAATATTAGTGAACTGAAGGCCTTTGCCCATGAGGAATGGACCAAGATTCCTCAGGAACACTACCAGAAGTTGCTGTCTGGCTATGCATCACGTTTGCAGCAGGTCATAACTGCAAATGAGCGCTCCACTAAGTACTAAAGATGCTTGTAATAAAGGGGTTGAATAATTTTGAGACTGTAATATTCATTAAAAGTGACATTTTGTGTTGAATTTGGAGAAACCACTTGTAATATTAGTTGTTTTAAGCTATGTAAATCGTTCTTGTTTGATTTGTTTATTGCAAACAGCCACTAGTTTGTGCATTTTGCTGTGAAACCTAATTTGCAGTGGGGGTGGAATAATATACGTGTGTCTGTGTGTGTGTGTGTGTGTGTGTGTGTGTGTGTGTGTGTGTGTGTGTGTGTGTGTGTGTGTGTGTGTGTATATATATATATATATATATACACACTGAGGAATACACACAAAAACACACACACACAATTAGATATGTTCATTCTGGTTTTAGTAATCTTAGTAATCTGCAAAGTAACAGGTAACAGCTGTTACTTTGCAGATTACTATTTTTGATGACATTCCTGTCCAGATGAATAAATAGCTATATTACTGATACTATTAATTACTGACTTTTTATAAAAATGTGGTTCCCATAAAACATATGACAACAGTTTAAACTAGCCAACAGTATATACAGTAGTGGAAATGAGCCCAACCTTAAACATCTCCAGCAGTAAAACAACACATATGCGTTAATACAGCGGTAATATTAGTCCAGAAATATCAGATATAAATTACCATGTACTTTTACTTTTGATATTCTAGTATTCTTATATTGGTATTTTACCAACACTGCTTGTTTGTTGTATTTACCACCATAAAAAAGGCAGTATTAATTGTACATTCAAATTGTGACTGTGCAGCCATAAATCATGGACAATAACTAAAAAATTCAGCACATGCAAAGATACACATTTACTTACATCATTCTGCTTTCTTTTTTTTTAAACTCTCCTAACAAATGGTCCATGATCTCAGTATCACATCAAACTGCTCCATTATGAGATAAATCACGACTGATTTGGCAGTCTGTTGCTGCTTTGGTTAAGGTGCAACTTGATTATGTTATATATTAGCGCTAAGAGCTTAAAATTGTGTAATAGCATATGTGTATTGTGTATATTGTATGTGTAAGGAATTATAACAAAAATGTTAAGACAGAGAGAATGTGATGAAATAATCTAGTCTACAATAAACCAAACCATTACAAGATGTAACTTGCAAATTTCCAGAACCCAATTAAAAACAGGCTTAATAGGTTACAGAAAAAAAAAAACCTTGCAGTCAACACAGTATACATATCTACAGATGAAATAAAATCACTGAATATGATGGTACAGCTAGTGTATACTGCAAAAAGTGGCTAGTTTAGAAAATGTATAAATTATGAAGTAATATAACATCTTTGAATTCTATATATAAAGTCAAAATAACTAAAATATTTCTTGGGAAATTCTACAGTCAAAATAACCCAAAAACTGTATTTTTCAGCTCTGAAGCAATCTACGCAAGATTTGTGTTTTTTTATGCAGACCCAATTAACGTCTAGGTGTGTAAGAACTACATCAATACTAGACAGAACCAAGAAAGTGGTTGCAAGAAAGGGAAAACTGGTGGAGATTTAAATTTTTGAAAATGACAGATTCTTCATCCTGGTAATAAAGACTTTCTGTTAATAACTTGATTACCGTAACCATTCAGCAACACATATTTAAATGAAAACATTATGCTGGGTGTCCTTAGGGTCTCTTGTATGTTCAGGACGAATTCCAACCCAATCCAGTGAAAAGATTTAGCGCTGATGGCCAAACATAAAAAAGATCATGACTTAAAAGGCACTTGGAATACCGCTATAGGATTTTGCAGGTTCCCATTTATTTAATATAACTTTAAACATATGTCTTTTTCCAGGAAATCCATAGCATGAACTGGAAGGCCCAAGGTAGGTCGGCATGGAATGACCCATAGATCTTGATCACCATGGGAGCTGTTTAATGATCTTGAGAACGAGCCAGTTGTTCACTGACAGAGGTGCTTTATTGGTCAGATATAGGCAATACTGTATGCTTGACACTGAAATTGTTTTTATTTTTCTAAACAAAAATAAGACTGTGGATGATTTATGAGTGCCCCTATTAGCTTGGAAACACAACAGGTCCACATCAAATATTATCTTGCATAGTCCAAATTCTACTGACATAACAATATCACTGAAAATGGAGACATAACATGTTTGTTTTTTTACGTAAATATTCAGGCGCCTGGCAAAACAAACGCAATTTTGCAGATTTGAAATCTCATTGGTTACACGGTGCATCAGTTATCCTGAAACTGGTGTGTAAGTGGTTTAGGAGAGAGGAGAAATAATAGTGTGTCACTTGTCTTCAAAATCACTCACTGGCTTGTGTTGGCTCTAGGGCAGGCATAGAGGATCCAATGAACTTTCATGGAATAATGTGTTTTGGACTAAATATGTGACTGAAATGGATCTATTGGACATTTGGGAATTAGAAAATACTTTCAGTTGGAGGTTGATGCACCACTGACACACCCAGAAATTTTAATGGCGAGTTGTCAAAACTTTGCACATGCTATTTTAAGAGTTTGTTGTTTGTACCAGGCTGCCAAGGTTTTATCTTGGTGGTTTGCATACATAGAATCACAAGAATCTAGTGACACATGGAATAAACACCTGATTAATATATTAAGGGGACAATAATTTATCACAATTACCAATACTGTAAATTTTTGGAACTGAATCATTTTATTGCAGTTGGATATTTTAAAATGATCCAAAATGTAATTTGCTTTCACACTGGAGTTAATGTTTATATTTAAAAGGAAAAAATAAACAAATATGGCAACTGATAAATATTAATTAATTGTCCAGCCCTTTGTTGCTACTTCACAAGTCTTTTGCAGATCATACACTAAATTCCTGTTGACACACTGCAATGGGAATGTAAATCTTGGTTTGTAGAATGTGTTGTTGTTACTCTTCCAATTACTCTCCTTCCACCTGCCCTCTTGCTCTCACACCCCCACCTCCTTCCATATGTCCTCAGTTGTTGTGCTGCTCTAGGTATGCCATGGGGTGATGGATCTCTGGCTCCCCAGCTGTGTGGCTGCAGGACAGGGGCGGTCACTTTTTAAGCCCAGCATCAACACTCTGTCTTTGCCAGAGCTGTCAGTGCTCACCACTCGGTACAAAGAAAAAGAGCAGAGTATCAAAGAAAGAGAGAGGAGGGGAGGACTGAGCAGGCCGAGGGTAAGATGGACAGAGTGAGAGATGGCTGCCTGATGAAGGAAATTAATAGATGGGGTGACTCAACAGACAGGAGATAGAAAGAGAGGAGACAAAGTGCTTCTCTCTCCTGTCATGCTACAGCTAAGAAAGGCCCTACAGACATCTGTGTGTGTGTGTGTGTGTGTGTGTGTGTGTGTGTGTGTGTGTGTGTGTGTGTGTGTGTGTGCGTGTGTGTGTGCGTGCGTGCGTGTGTGTGTGTTTGTGTGTGTGTGTGTGTGTGTGTGTGTGTGTGTGTGTGTGTGTGTGTGTGTGTGTGAATGCAAGGATGTTTAGTTGGTCTAGTGTCTTTCTGATGTAGAATAGTTTGGCACATAATGCAACTGCATGGTGAATTCAGAGCACATTACAAGGTACAGCTGTACCTCGTGATGTGCGCTGAATTCACCATTTGTTCTGACTTTTAAGTGATGTGAAGCTACATATACAAACATTTTTCTGCACTGCACAGCCATTATATATATATATATATATATATATATATATATATATATATATATATATATA
>JARJLU010003120.1:0-21038 GCA_030272975.1 Sparidentex hasta | reverse complement strand
TATATATAATTTCACGATTGCACTGCAGTCTGTGTTTTGCAGTCTGTGTTTTGCTTTTTTGTTGTAAATGTCTTCGGATTACATTGTGCACAATAATGACCTACCTACATATCTGTCAGCCATTGTGGGGTTTTTTTTAAATAGTGGCTAGTGGCTGCAACAATGTGAACATGACCTTATTCATTCAAGATGTGAGTTAGCTGCAGCTTTGATAAGGAAACAGTGGTGCACAAAATACAGCAGAAGAGGGAATCGAAAGGATCCTGGCACCTGGATCACTCCCAAACTTGCATTTTAAAGCTCCACTGATTAAAATTTTATAGGAACAGTGGATCAAATAAGGATTTATTTAGCAAAACGGGTCACTCTTTGGGAATACTGCTGCATTTGTGACAAAAGTAGTACAAAGCCTTTTGTGGCTCCAGAGGAAACAGTGCAATGCTGGACCGGTGGACCAGTGGACTATAAAAGTAGTGGAGTCACATTTTAACGCATGATTTATCTCTCTCATTGCTCTCATCAGCAATGATCCACCAGCAGCATGCAGCTGTATGTTGAGATAAAGCTTTGATAAGTAACTGTACACTACCTGCCCAGCAACAAGAAAGAGACATACAGTACTTCCCTTTAGGAGATGGGGGAGACCAGAGAAGAACAACAGCACATCCTACTGCCCCCCCAAGTGACCCCAGACATGAACTAATGCAGCTTTAACAATGATCAAAACATTCCCTGATTATTTACAACGAAAGTTTGAGAGCGAAATTATCTCTCTGCCTTTTGCTGCACCTCCTTTTTTATAGGATTAGACATGCACAGAACTTTTTTTTTTTTGTCTCAGAATAAATAAGGTAGACAGAGAAAAAAAGAGTTTATGTAAATGACTAACTTTGACATGAATTACCAACAAGGTAAAAAAAAAAAGAAAAAGTACAATGGAAAATCAATATCATAAAACACTGTAAATATAGTACAGCATGTCTTTAGTAAGAAACAAGTTATTGCAGTTATTAGAAAAATGTTAAAATCCCTATCAGTTCCACTTTTTAGTACTGTGCCTACAGGCATTTAGTAGTGAAGTAAAATTCTGAAAATGCAGCATGACATATAAAGTTAAATACCTTTTGATATACAATCACAACTCAAGGTCGACTTACTTTATTTATTTTTTTATACTAAGGAAAGTGGGGTGTTCTGTCGGCGTAATATATCCAATTACTACTTTCAAGGTCAAGATTAAAGTTTAATGCATAAAAAAGGCTATTACGCTCATTTCTGGCTCTCCACTACAGTAGCTTTGCATGACACACTGTTAGAAAAAAAACAAAAAACTTATTTATCTGATATTGGCTGTTGCTCATTTTCTTGCACCACCTCATGTTCAGTTTTGACGGCAACGCGATATGGGCCAGTGGAACTGATAAGGTCAGGTCTCACTGATTACTGCACAACAAATTAACAACTTTGTGCAATGATTTTGGTGAAACTGCAAATAACTTTGCTTGTTAGTTGTTTGCTCAGTTAACTGTGCAGCAGCAAATTAGCTCAGTTAGCCATGCAGCTAGCAGTCTCTGCCTGGACTGAGAGCTCGGAGCACTGGGGGAGCGTGGGAGATTGGAGTGTCGAGAGGAGAAGATTTTTAGCCCCAGGGCGGGAATAGGAACACTTGCTTAATGCATGGCTAACTGAGCTAATGGCGGCTAAAGTTACATTCAGCAGCGGTTAGTTTTGCGCCAAGTAACTATCTTTTGTTTTCATCATAAAAACACGATCTGGATCAGATTGATCGTCATGTTGCTTCTTCAGTGGACGGCACATCGGTATACTTTGTTTGCATGTTGTACCTGGAGCAGACAACCAATAAACCAACTGATGATGAAATGTCATTAGGTAGAAAGTAAACAAAGATACTTAAACTCAGATAGTTCTCAGATTACTTTCAGATAAATTTCTCTCATGAATTGAAACTTTGGTGGTGTTTAAAATGAACGTCCATCCATGACACGACGCCGACAAAAGGAAATAAGAAAAGCAGAAATATATCCAATTTTAAAAAAAAGTCTGCTTGGCCATTGCTTTTTATATAACACAATGGTGACTGAACGTATGGAAAGTTGATGCAGTCTCCGACACATACTGGTCAAAACATCTGACGCTGTCCTCCAACTTCTTGGCAAAAATCAATTGGTATACAGGAGGTAATGTGATTTACATTTCAAGTGGAGAAACAAAAAAGTAGCGCGGGCGGTTTTTAGCCACCGTGGTTCACTAATTAAAGGAAACGGTGACAAACCTCCGCCACTCCCACCAGAACACTGAAGGTCAAAGACTTGAGCTTTTAGCACCAGAGATGGTGACAAAATAGAAGGAGCTGCAGAATAACACTCCCTGCCCCCCCATCCCCCCCCCCTGCCTCTGGAACAGCATGTGCGGTACATCTTAATCTGCGATACCTTCAATGAGTTTGGGCAGGAAGTGCGCGGCTCCCTTCGTCTTCTTCACGCGGTTCCCTTTCATGACCTGTCCGTCTCGGTTGATGCCGATGTACCAAGCCCGGCCCGACTGGGTCTGTCTGTACAGGATGGACGAGTAGGTGACGTAGTAGTTCTCGAACACGCACTCCTTAAACTTACACTCGGGCGTGAAGTGTTCCTGAAAGACACGCAGAGACAGAAAGCGCGACATCAGGCCAAAGGAGAAGAATAACACATTTGGAGCATCTGCCTTTTTTTCCCTCATCTTTCTTCTATTATTTATATATTTACTCTCCAATTCCACCGGCTCAGCTGGGAATGGGAGGAAATGGGGCCCACATTTCATCGTGACAGGGTTACAGGAGCATCTGTGGCTGCATAAACAAACTGCTTACACACACACACACACACACACACACACACACACACAGAAACACAGCGACAGACTCATTCCAACATGTGCACACGCCTATTCACCCACATGGACAAAGTGGTTCCAGTGGCGGGATGCCATAACTCAGCCGGTTCGGTTTACCTGTAACAAACAACAATCAACCAGATCCTTCACCTCCTCCGTGGTTTAACGAGCCCGCCATCGGCCTTCAGCTCACACACACACACACACACACACACACACACACACACACACACACACACAGAGTACTGCATTAGACAATACGTCAACACCGGGGACATCCCCCTCCCTCCATCTCGCTCTCGTTACAGCTCTCACATATTCCCTTCTCCATCTCATATTCTGCCTCTCCTCCTTCTCCACCTCGTTCCCTCCATCCCTCCGTCATTTGGTAACCTTGTTGAGGAACAAACCAATTTGCAGGATTGATTTGGAGCCTTGATGTGACGGGTAAGCCGAAAAGGCCTGAATAAGGAGTTTGCGCTCTCTCTCTCTTTCTCTCTCTCTCCCTCTCATTCATTTCCCACTCACCCTCTCCTCATCCTGCTCTCCGTCTGCTATCTCTTCCCTCACTCTCTGTGCTGTCTGCCACCTCGGGCGCAGGGCCTCAACGCCTGCCTATATCCATTGTAGCGCACATAAACAAGCTAATTACATTGACTGTATCGCCCATTCTTTAATTACACATCCATTCACTTAGGCAGCCATTCATTTCCTCACCCACCCATTAACTTAGCTCCTAATAGCACGGAGCCGAATCCGAAAGGTCTGGAGTCTCTCGGAAGGTGTAATCAGATTGCTATCATTAGCCGTGTTTGCATCTCATCTTCTCCCGCGCTCTGCGTGTGTGTGAGTGCGCGTGTGTGTGTGTGTGTAGATTTCCATGCGAGCTCTCCCAAACTAGAGCCCGCTTTGTAAAGCCCGATCACCATCACACATCCATCCAGACACAGACCTGCTCAAGTTCATTAATCGATTAATTAGGTGAATCAAACTGAATCCGGCTGTATGAGTAATATGTGTGTGTGTGTGTGTGTGTGTGTGTGTGTGTGTGTGTGTGTGTGTGTGTGTGTGTGCTGAGGCTGCATCATTACCAATCCATGACCAACCGTGTGCAAACGAGGTCTTTTTCGATTTAGCTATTATCATCCTGGGGGACCCAAAAAACCGGGAAGCAACAGAGGGAAAGACAGAGGCTGGAGTTTTATCGCTAAAACAAACCCTGATTTACTGATTAAAGACAAAATAATAGGCGTCCATTTCTACTGAACTCCAGTTAAATGTTGTCAAGGTGGTCCCAAACGAGAGACGCAGTCAGGCAGGTGCTGAACGGAAGGCGAGCTCTTAGTAAGGAGTCGAAATCCAAAAAACGTAGAAGCCGAAATACAAAGGAGAAATACAAAAGCTAAATAAAAGTACAAACCAAGGAATGCAAAGTACAAATCAAAAGGCAAAGCACAAAACAGGGAAAGACATGATTGATAAAAGAGAGGAGCACACAGACTATATGCACAAGGGTGAAGTTAACACAGAAAAAGGGCCAGGAAATCACCCCTTTCACAGACTAAAGGTCACATTGGTAGGACCAGTGGTGCAATGGTAGAAACTACATTTACTACTGGTACTTTATGTAATACTTTATACTTCTACTTCATGATATTCCAGTAAATATTGTGATATTTACTTGTAAAACACGGATTTGACTGGTGCAGCGACTACTTACTTTTCATGTTTTACCTTCCTTTTTTAAAACGTAATGGTGAATCAGCTGGTTCCCAACTGTATGCAAGGTTGATCTGAGCTCACCAGACCAAATTTTTATCCACTATGCTGAACTGGCAATGAAGTATTCAGGCTTGTTATGGCAAAAGATCCTAGTTGAAGCTCCTTTTTTAAGTCTACATAATAAATCAGAAGAATTGCTTTGTCTTTAAGAAGAAACCAATAAATTCAGGTTTCTAGAGCACAATGTAACTTCATGAAATGTTCGGTTTTGTCCTTGAGTCCAAACCTCAAACATATTCAATTTAAAAAATGATGAGGAGTACGATTTTGAACACAGAATACAGAATCTGAGCATTACCTCATGTACTCAGTTACGGTTCAAAGTAAATAAGTAAGGCTTTGTGACATTTTCATGCTCCTATCTGATATCAATAGCTGCTACAATCAACTTATAAAATCTAACACATCGGTATAAACTGAACTCCTAACAGTTAATGAGCTAGATACAATTAGTCCCGCCTCAACATGCTGAAGCAAATGTGCCAATAACGATAATCTAATCACAATCTGACCATTCTGCTAGCTCATAAATGTTTGATTTGGATATTCTTTTCTGTTTGGTTGCTTTTAGTGCCTTTATTATTCACTACAGCTGGAGGTTTGACAGGAAAGAGGGGACAAAGAGCAAGAACGCACTGCTGACAACGACTCCTGGTCTTGTTGCATGGCTCATAAATGGTTTTGATATTATAAGTACATTTTTCTATGAATAGTTTAGTTTATAAAGTTATGAATAATGGACTTTTAATGTAATGCAGTACTGATAAAGTGCGGCAATGCATCATTGAATGAAATAAAGTACATGACGTCACTGGAAAGAAAATCTATTTAGTTTTTAAGAGAGATATGCATATCATCATTCTTAAATGCAGATGAGAACATGTTTCTGCTTTATTTAACAAATCTGCAACATATTTGTTTTGGAAAGGCAAGAACTGACAGGAGTGAATGTGACGGATTTGTCTCACCTTAAATTCTGTCACAGCGCTTCCCAGAAACTAAATACCAGAAAGATGTCGAAGAAGGTTCTCAGTCGTGGTAAATCGAAGCGCTGTATCGTAGTCAACTGGACTCGTTTCAGCTTCTTGAAGACGCTTCACCTCCCATCCAAAGAGGCTTCCTCGGCTCTAACTCGCTGGAGAGGAGTTGGCAGGCTTTTAAACTCTGTGTGGGAGTGTCCTCACAGCGCCGTTAGGGACATGTGCGAGCTCCTCCGTTCAAAGACCAAATACCAGAAAACTAAATTAAAGTCTATTAGCAACACAGACTTTGCAATCCGCCCCCCTTTAGAGGTGTAGACTGCTCTTTTTTTCCTGTGTCCTCACAGTGCTCACAAATAAACAGATAGACATGAGATAGAGGCTGTGAACATGCATAAGAAGATGGCTGGAGGCGCGTTTCAACATATTTCAAATCTGTGTTTAGTAAGGTAAAGGGCTTGTCCTCAGAGAACCATTCATTTATGATTTCCCCTTGTAAAGTACACCTTGAATATCTGATGCGAATTAACTCAGTGTAATGCTTAGCATGGTGCTACGCTGGCTGCTCCACCCAGCAGCGTGCCGCCCGCGTGAATGATTGCATGAACACTCACCTCTGCGAGAGGGGCCGGTGTAATCCAATTTTTTTTGTTTGCAGCTTTCGAAGGGAAGGTCTAAATATTTCAGTGTTTTTCTTTCTTTCTTTTTTATCATCATACATCTCTCCTTTTAATCATCACTGTATTGGGAATTTCAACCACCGCAACTTTCCGAAATGGCTTCACTTTCGTCCCCGTCCGGAAGCAAGCCACGCTCACTCAGTCACAGACGCGCACTCAGGCGCCATCAGCGTTGCTGCTTTACGGGATAAGACACCATTAAGCAGACACATCATTCACACAGCAGACACACAGGGGAGCGCTGCACATCTGTCTGCACAGCGTTTACACTGACCAGACTTCAGGCTGAGCTCGCCTATCACTCCCTCTTCCATCAAAACCCTAGGAAGATGGCCGGCTTCCCGCCACCTAACGAGATACTGAAGGAGCGGAGCCTCGAGAGGGAAAGTCGCCCGAGTCCAATAACCCTCATCCGCCTCATCTGGGAGGCAACCCAGACTTCATTATGGCTGCTGCAGTTCCTCTTGTGTTCACCAGGGGCTGCTGCAAACACACAAGGGCACCTGCTGCTGCTGCTGCTGCTGCTTCTGCTGTCGGCGCTCCAAAATTAACTCGCGTCTACTTGCCACTCCATAATGCTCCGCCCTCTCCAAAGGGCCTCTTTTAGCACGCTGACGGCCGCTCCAGTCGCACAGAACAGCCACAAATCCACACGAGGATTTCTCTCCGGGCTGCTTTTCACCCAGCAAACTCAGTGTTGTTTTGTGTATTTTGGGCAGAATTTGCTGAAATGTCGCATTATGGGATTTAGGGTTTGGGGACGGATACAAACCTAACGCAGCAACAATGCAAAATTACATCCAGGGCATTTAAAAACTGACCCTCACTTCAAATATGATGCATAGATGAAGTTTTGACAGTTGTCAGTGTCAGTGCAGACTAATTAGGATCAACATATTTTGATGGGATGATCAGAAAGAGAAGGATTAAAACATGGAACTACACACACTCGCTGATAACACCGAGTCAGGGTCAATAAAAGGTATCCATGACACACTTTTTGGCAATTCACTGACTGAAATCATCTGTTACACACAGATAGTTCCACAGGAGATGCAAGGATACGTGTGTGTGTGTGTGTGTGTGTGTGTGTGTGTGTGTGAGGGTGTGTACATCCACTCATGCGTGTCTGCTGTTGTGACAGAGAGACATGACGGATCCCTCTTACATCAGTGGGAGGCCACCCGGCGCCAGATGACATGCATACACACACAAACGCACGTACACACACACACACACACATACGCACACACCGCAACTTCAGCGGTGACGGATGGAGCGGTCGCCTCCCTCATCACTCAACTCCGCGGACAGAAGAGAGGGAGAGGGAGGGAGGGATGGAGGGAGGGAGGCGGAAAAGAGGAAGAGCGGGAGGAGTGAAAAAGAGGACAAGGGAGAGAAGTACAGTGGGATTATTCTCCAGTAATGACACGCGCTCTTGTCTCATTTCCATCCGTTGACACCTAAAGACATTATTCAGGTGCGTCCGCGGGCGCACGGCCGCCATTAACCATTTTGCTTCTCATGCGCTCAGCTGGGGAATTGATTCCATGTAAGACCTCTGTGAAAAGTCAATAGGCATTAGTCCAGAAAGGAACCCTGGCTTAGGCTTTGATTGGACGCTGCGACGCAACCACGCAACCGTGCGCGAAGAACTTAAAGCGACTTACAAGCTGCGATCGGGCAACCGCCGGTTAATCCAGGGGCTTCTAAGTCGCAGACACTTATCGACCGCGTCCCAGAGGACAAATGTATTTCACCGCCGTCGATAGGCCACATGTATGTGTTTGTGCTGGACATGATAGAGGAATACAGGAGAGGTGTCAAAGTTTCACAGCTTTCAGTAAATGATCTCTGCAGTCACACGCGGGAGAAAATACAACTGATCGATACCGGGAGGTCGGATGGCCTCGTTCAAGCAAAATGGGCCGTTGTAGGCCACTGCTAATGTTTGTGATCGATCAGATAGATAGATGTTTATGCTCATGAGATTCAGATTCGACAGCGATGGGACGATGTCAATGCTGAGTCCTGAGGCCAGTCCCAAGTCAGGACAGGAAAAGTCCATGATCAAGTCTGATGTGCTCAAGGTCTGTCCCAGGTCAACTTCCTGTGCTTCAAGTCCGAGGACCTGGATGGTAAATGGACTGGATACAGTGCTAATTACATTCACATCCTCCTGCGCACAATAATTAATACAGCGACGGCAGAGGGAGCGAACCTGCTCATTGGAAAGAAATGCAGCATCCTTTATCCAAAGCAGTCCACAAGATTCTGCACCCAGCCATTCACACATACTGCATACTCACACTGATGGAACAGCCACCAGGAGCAATTTCGGGTTCAGAGTATACTTCGACATGTATCTGGAGTCGGGGGATTGAATCACGGCCTGTTCTGCCTTCAGAGCCACAGTCACCCCTGAATCCTGATGCACCCCTCACCAAAAGCAACGTCATTATCCTTTATTGAACCAGAGTTATTGATTGAGAAAGGACTTGTCATTAACATTTTCAAATAAAGTTCACTTTCAAAAGCACCAGGAGTGTCACTGTATTTGCACACAGTGGTGGAATGTAGCCAAGTGCATTTACTCAAGAATTGTACATGAGAATAATATTGAGGTACAAGCGGTTTACTTAAGTATTTACAGTTCATGCTACTTTTATTCCACAACATTCTAGAGGGAAACTTTTACCTGTTGACTTAGAAGTTAACAGACTTTAGACAAAAAATAAGATATGATGGTGTCATGTTAATGTACTGTATCTAACAATCTAATAGTATCTGAAATGATTAAATTAGGCTCACCTCAACCAACTAGAATAGTAAGATGAGACTACCAGATATTGATGCTGACCTCTGAGGACCTTTTGTTTTGTTTTTTTTTTTGTTTTTTTGCAAAGGCGCCCTCCAAAAAAAAAATATTATGATGCATTGATATGAATGGGTCAACCCAACATTATGAGATCCACCCCAACCGACTAAAGTGCAAAAAATGGGGCCTCCAGATGTGGATGCTGGCCATGAAGCAGCCACATCTGGCAAAAAATGCCCATAAAAATGAATATTATGTACATGTTAATGCATCAGTAATGGTGGAACAATACAACATAATACATAAAAGTACAACAACCGTGGGGACAGTGTAATTTGATGCATTATGAGTACTTTTTAATTACATCCCCCTGAACTTTCACCTATGATGGAGCACCTTTACAGTATATTATCGCTGCTCCGACTTGAGGAAGTGGGTGCATGTTGCCATCTGTTTTGTTAAGCACAGCATGGTCTGTACATCTTAATGTGATTCCTCCGGTGTCATCTTCCTGTCCGCCTGCCTGCACCTTGCTTACTTTTGCCTCCAGCCAAGACAGAAAGTGAATATTAAGTTGGGATTTAATGTCACCACTGAAAACTGCATGTTTCATATTTGCACGTTCCTGAAGGGAATTTCCTGCCGCCCTTTGTTGCACGTGGATGAGAGTCACGTCACGATAAAGGTCGCGAGGTCAGGTTCGCTTCGCAAGTCCGAGTCGGTCAGTGGACCGTCTGTCAGACCTCCCGCCTGCCCCGTCTCTGCGCCGACCCTCCCGTCTCTTCATCTCACAATCCAATAAAAAGAGACAGCGCCGTTAAAATATCCTGCGGGGGAAAGAAAAAGTGTAAAGGGATGGCTCGGGTTATAAAAATATATTGGATTGATCATGAATTGAGAGCTGTTTTCTTTCATGCGAGAAGCACCGGCTGTGACGGGTGTTTTGTGGGCAGAGGTAGTTCTTGGCGACACGACACGGGAAACCGGCTTTAACGACCGAACGGAGAGTTTTGTGCCTGATGCAATTATAGGTAAGGAACTGTCCATCATAATTCACTTCACTGAAATGAGTCAGTGGCATTTGATGCTGCGAGTGATACTTTGTGCTAAATCGCCGGCTAATGAAGCTTTGACGAAAAATTTTAATCGGAACGTGAAGCCGTGGGGATACAAGTATTTTGGCTGAGGATGAACCACACAGTGAAATAAAGTAGGGCGTTTTTTTTTTTTTGGTCCCCCGAATGCTGAACGATGAAATATTTACCCGCAGATGCAACTCTTGTCAGAAGGATAAGAATCAGCACTAACAGCACACAGAGCAAGGTTAGCCTTACAGGAGCCTTATTTACCAGCAAAGCTGATTATTATCTGAGCAAATGAGCAAGGGGGAAAAAAAAAAAAAAAAAACACAAAAAAAAACAAGCTTAATTGAGGACAAACAGCTGAGGAAGCATCACAGGAGCTTGCAGAATAATTGTCTAAAGATAGGAGTAATTATCATTTATTAATTTTATGCACAACATGTACCCCCGCTGGCACTCTCCGTAGTGTTATCATCAGCACTGCTCTTTCAGAGGCTCCGCAGAAACCATCACTCAGCATTTAGGGGGAGAAAACTTGCACAGAAAAAAGAAACAAAAAAAAACAAAAAAAAACAACTTTGATTTCCAAGGCAGCACTGTGTTCTCAGGTGAGTAAAGCAGCCAGCTCTTAGAGTATTACATCCACGAGCATTAAGTGAAAAATAACCTCCGAAGCGCCCTCCAGTCCGACATTAGCGCCAGCTAACAGTTTGTTCGCCTGAGTTTTTGAGGGGAGCACTTTTTTTCTGGTTGACTTGCGCAACAACTGGTAAGCACTGCTGTTAAGGAAACATTTGCGGGAAAATGAAATGCTTCACTCTGAGAGGGACGATGTGTCTTGTTCACCGTGGCTGCGCTTGAGTCTGCTGGATCACTGTCGGCTGCAAAAAATCATATTTTCAGGCTCATTTTAAAGGCCCCATGCAAAGTTTTTGTTTGTTAATTTGTTCAACTTGAAATCATATCTTATGTGTAATTTGTGTTTAGAATATTGACGGATGTAAACGAACCCCGCCGACTCATGACGGACTTTCAGTATTTGGTTCTCTGGCAGCTAATCCCTCCCCTAATATTCTGGTCTTGTGAACTGGAAGTAGCCCTTCCCACTCCCACTCCATCACAGAGCGTGGCTCGGTTTGTACTGCCGTCACACTCACCAGGTGAATACAGCACCCTTCATTAAGTCTAAAGGCAGAGGCAAACTGAAACAAGAACTATTTGTTCCTTTTCTTAACCACTGTCAGCATTTTTCAGAAAGGGACGTTTCTGATTGTAAACAGTTCATTTTTTACCCCGTTGTTCATTAGTCCATGTATATTTACAACAGCAACATGAATATGTCTACCAGGGTTTATTTGATCTTACAGCAACACTATGTGACTTTTAAAGGTACTGACACTTTGGGTGGATGGCTCAGGCACAGTTTATGATGACTCTGGGATGAGATACAACCATTCAACACTGCCTCTTCCCCAGAAAGTAACAAAACGGTTCCTTAAATAAAACATACCAATTAGGCTGTAGATGACATACTGGGCATTACAGTTGGATTTTTAACCCGTTTCCACTGCAGGCTAATTGGTTTTGAGTAGCGCTCAATGTGACAGATAGGCAAATGGAGTATAAGTGGGTGGAGGAAAGAGGGAGCAGGGGGTGTGTGAGTCATAAAACCAAAACAATGGGCTGATAGACGCTAAAATGCTCTGTAGAATGCAAATTCTCCCTGGTTGGGTTCCTTACAATCATCTTTCCCTTTTCACTTGCGAATTCTTATGACCCATTGTTAACTAGTTCTGATTACAGCAGCTTTACAATGCCCGGAAAAACAGTCTTCTTTTTTTTGTGTGTTTTTTTGTTGTTTTTTTTTTAATATAGATGGTGAGATATTATATGATTGACAGCTCCAGAGCAGCTACCAAATGACGCTTTAAAGTGAGCTTGTTCTATCAACTTCTGCTTCCGACATCAAGAATGGACGTCAAAGACGCGGATAGTTAACAAGAGTGTTGATAATTAGCAGAAATAGGTTGTTAATTGTTACTAATGTTGCTAATTGTAAACGTGCAATATGTAGGTAACTGCAAGAATTTGAAGGCAGCTTCAAAACAACGGGGGCAAGATAACCACGAACTGTCTGTCTATCAGAAAACAGCTGTCTGAATCTACAAACCATCATCTTTTGCAGTACAAAGCGGTGTTTGGAGATAGGACTGGTCCGGGGCTAGCAGGTGAGCGTCTGCCACGCGATACACAGACGTCCTTGACATATCTTACGTACTGACCCTTTAAAAACAAGACATGATGTAAGGTTCTGGGCTTGACAAGTAAGACAGCGGTCATTTCTGAATGATCTGACAGCCCAGGTCACCGCGACCCAGACGGACCGCACAACAGCCTCGCCGCCGACTTCAAAAGTCTTTGTTCCCCGTCTGATCGCCACCTCTCGGCCCGCCCTGCGCCCCCCGTGCACTCTCATGGGTGTCTGTGAGTTGCTGTCCGACAGAGAGGAGAACAAAGTTTTGGGCAGTTCAGGCGAAGAGGGGTCCACGCCCGTGCCAACATTCTGGCATTTACAGGGACGCCCTGAGGAGCGCTGGAGCCTGACCAGGGCCGATGCGCTCATAGCATCCAGAACACACACGCACACACACATACACACTCACACACACAAACAGACAAGCAGGAGAAAAACCATCCCTAAAGCATATATACAAACCGACATGTTCCTGATAACTGAGCGCACAAAAGGAAGGATAAAAACGACACACGCATGAAACAGCCCTTTGACACAAACACACGGGCAGACAAATGAGCGGAGATGAGAAAGCAGACGCGCACACACACTCACGCTGTAATGAGAACAGCTGGAGAGGGTGCAGGCGGGTGCACAAGGGGGAAGAAGCAGGGAGGGAGGGAGGGAGGGAGGGATGTCCTCTGCCTCTCACCTTGACTGCCAGACCCTCGCTGTGCGTTTGGGGATTTTCCAAAAGGGAACCAAAGGTAACCTGCCTTCCCTCCGCACTGCATTTTTCATCTCTCCTTCCCTGCTCCTCCCTCGTCTTCCCTTCCTCCACCTTTCCGTTTCCCCTCCTCTCAGTTTTGTCTTCCCTCCATCCCTCGCATTTCCTTCCGTCTCCTTCCTCAAGGCCACGTGTGTCTGCCCCCCCTCCTGCTGCCACATCAGAGGCAGGTGTGTTTGTGTGCGTGTGTGTGCGGTGAATTTGCGTGTGTGTGTGGGACGAGTGGGGGGGTCGATCAGAGTGCGAGAAAGGAAGGAGAGCAGAGGAAAGGAAACAAGAGTGCTGACTCAAAGAAAAAGAGACAAGCGGTTTTTGATTCGATGGGCTGGTGAGGAAGGTCAGAGGAGAGGAGCTGAAGGCGAGAGGAGGTGTGTGTGTGTGCGTGCGCATGTGTGTATGCGTGTGTGTGTGTGTGTGTGTGTGTGTGTGTGTGTGTGTGTGTGTGTGTGTGTGTGTGTGTGCATGTGTCTGCAGGCAGCTCGGTCCTCTCAGGTCATACTGTAAGAAGACTTTGTTGAAAGATTTGCTGAGGGAACTGACTAATTGCCAGTTTGCCACCTGTCAGGTGTGTGTGTGTGTGTGTGTGTGTGTGTGTGTGTGTGTGTGTGTGTGTGTGTGTGTGTGTGTGTGTGTGTGTGTGTGCGTGTGCGTGCGTGTGCATGTGTGTGTGTGTGGTGAAGGATGGCGGGCAAGGACTACCTTTATACCACACTTACACTGTCTACACCTAAGGCATGTAATCTCAGTATATGAGGCAGCACTTGTGGGTATTGCAGACAGATGATGAAAATAAAGACATCAAAATTATTTATGGCCTCGCGGACGACTGTTGTGAGGTTCAGTTATTATTATGGCGCCGACAGACAGTGAGATTCCAGCAATCTCAGAAGTTTATTGTAAGCCGCACCATGCTGCGTGGATCGGATGTATTTGGATACAGAGCCAAGGTTGATGTATGTAGACCAATGACGCTGATGCTGTATTCCTATTGGTTGGCTAGTGGACTCGGTCACAGCACTAGTCACACAGTGAGATCATACATTTCTGATACCAGTACCAGAATTTTGTCCCGGGCCATCTTTGGTCTCAACACAGTCCGCATAATTTAACCTCACCCACAGTAAGACACAGAACCACCATTTTTTAAAGCCACGTCACCATGTTTCTTCACGTTGGGTCATGTTTTGTTGGGAAAGCCATTAATAATGACAGTAATGACATTATGATAACTGATGTCAGGTTCTAACTTTTGGCCATGTTGCCAAAAGTTACTTTTACTCCTTACTCCCAATTATCAATATTTAAATTCCAATTTGATGAGTTTTAAAGGAACATTATGTCACTTTTTCACCTCAGAATAACAGCTTCAGAATCATATTGATGGTATAGTTAATTGTCATAGGATGAATTGGAGTCTATCAATTGTTTTGGGGGTAGGAGGTACTTCAAGATACTATTTCTTAAGGACACGACATTCATCTGACCTGACGAGTTTTGCTTGTAGCAGGCACCTCTATTATGTCTAACAAGTGTTTACGACAGTTGTTTTACTCCAAAGTTGCACAAAATGCCAATTTCTACATAATGTTTCCCCATTTTTATTTTCACCTTTTCATTGACTCATAGAGAATGCAGCTTCTGGCCGCTCGTGGTAGGCTGTGTTTGATGTGTATACGCACAGAAGCACATGACTCATGCATTACACATTCCTGCTGACAGGGGTAATGTCCGGACTGAGAGTATCAGAGCCCTGAAACATGAAAACGCACTGCTGGACCATGCCAGCTGGAGGGCAGCGACGTCCGCATGCGAACCGGTCGCCGTACTGCACTGAGAAATGCAGCAACATGGCAATGAAGAAGACGAAATTTTCCTAAAATGTGAAGATGAAGGGAATGCAGACACTGACCTACTTGTTAGGCATCAAGTATACACACAATGTGTTTTGATGGGGGTATGACAAAATTGAATTTTTTCTATGTGGGGCATACTACTGTGCTGAGGCGCTCTCCAAGGTGCTGATCCTGCTGCAGGAAGCAGCGAGGGGAGCTCTCCTGAGTGCTGCCTCTCATCCTCATTCCCCCCCCCCCCCCCGCCCCACAGAGCCGGAGCACTCGGCTAACTTACCGTGTCATACCATTAACAACACGTGACTTCAGAGTTTCAGGCTCACTTTCACGGCTCGCACGCAGCGGGCGGCTGTTCTCCGCATCAAATTACAGCCTGCGTTCGTCTTGACTTTTTGACTCTGGGATGTCTGTGTTATTTTAGACTGATTTAAAAGTGTGAATTGGAAGAAGACGAAGAAGTAAACGAGTCGCTTTCCCGTTTGCGTATCAGCAAAGAAACAAGATGTCGGTTGTGTCTGTTCTCGTAAGTTTGCGGGAAAGTTTAAGAGAGCATCCCCAGAAAAAAAACCAAAAAGAAAACGTATCCGAGTCTATTCCTGCATGAATCCCGTGACCTACTCTTCACAAGAGCTCTTGAGAGGAAAACCAGTGGACTAAATATCTGGATGATACCATGCTGTATGTGCACACTCTCCCTCTCACACACACACTTCTTCTCTGCCGGTCTCCACAGAGGAAGGACCCGCTCACCGTTATAGAACGCGGCGATGATGATGGATGTTGCTGACTCTCTGTATCGCCCAAGACCATCCACCCCATAGAGCTGGATTTGTAAGACACTGAATTTATACAGCGCAAATCCCCTCATATAAAGAGAATCATTTACAGTAAAAAAAAGCTTGTGTACCCATTCATGCTCGATAGCCTGTAAACTCATGCAAAGTGTATCTGTGCCTACAGCTGTGTGTGTATATCTGTCCTCTTGCGAGTGTATGTGTGTGTGTGTGTGTTTATGGGTTGTTAGTACAGATCAGAATGCAGAACAGGTCTCCTCGCCTCTCAGCTCATCGGGACAGTCATAACTCTTGTCAAAAACACAGCGAGGCTGTTGTGTTGGCTACGGGTGTAGCTGCGGCATTTTAAGGTGGATGTGAAATCCTCATGTCACCTCCTCCTCCTCCTCATCCTTCATGATGCCCCACATCTTCCTCTAACCGTTCCCCCCGTCCTTCCTCTCTCATCTCTTCCTCATGCCTCCCTCCCCTCGTTCCCCAGGTATGCCCACCTCCACTTTTTCCCTCTCGTCTCCGAGGTTGGTCACGTGAGCAGAGGTGTTCCCTATTTAGCGGTCGGCGCCTTGGTGCATCTCTAAAGGAGTCCCCAGTGGAGAGCTAGGAGGAGGCCACAAGCGGTGCAGAGAGGAGGGAGGGAGACTGAACAACAAGCAAGTTGGAGGCATGGGAGAAGCATTAGGGGAGATAAATGTTAGGGGGGAACCGAGATCAGGGGTGAGTTTGAGTGTGGAAACTGTTGACACTGAGAATACTTGCAGAAGCAATTGGAAACTCTGGCACTATTCAGCACAACAGCCTCCTGCAATTCTTAATATCTCCTCTGGACTTACTGTATACTCTGCCCTGACATTCTGTTCCCGGGATCGTCCATCATTTCATTCAATAGTCAAGGAAGCTGGTTAGCTCGGCAGCTAATGTGACAGTAAGTTCAAGTGGTTTATTCAAAAATGCGTAGTTGTGCCAAGAACTCCTGTCTCATAACCGCTGTGAAGGACCTTTCCTCCAGTTTATACATGACGCGACAGAGGAGCTGTCAACACCAGTGGACAGTACAATGAAGCTAAATAAATACATACACATTTTGTGCCCTATCTGGTAAATTAAGACAGACGCAAAGGAGGAAGTCAGATGATGCCGTTCAGGAGCGGAGGTGCCTTTGCTCTTGGGGAGCCCAAACTGAAACTTAATGGAGGACAATAGGCAAAAAGCATGTATACATTGCATTATTTTGTAGTGTCCTACCCACCCTTAATTGACTGACTTTGTGCACAGTCACTCCACCTTTTTCTTTTCTCTAGAAACCTTACGGTGGGCGAACTCTGACAAAGAGGCCCTACTCCGGGAAGCCCTGTTATTCCTATTATTTTGAGAGGCATGACAACAATGGTTCAAGAACCTGAACAAAGTATATGACCCACAGATAGAGTTGTCAGAGCAGAAAACACCTCTACTGGTGTTTTTTTTAATTATTTTTTTATTGCATCTGCAGGCCTGGCTCCACTGGACGTGTCTTAAAGCTTGGCCCTACTTCGGAGCAGGTCCATCGCTCAACTCGCCGCTCTAAAACTGGTGCCAAAAAGAAAATCGGCAGGTCTCGGTTTGACTCGGCACGGCCAAGACCACAGATGGAAAAACACAGCATGTGTTGTTGTGGAGGACATGGACAAATGACTTATTGTATCATTTAATCTGAAGGACTTCTTGGGTTTCTTGGGAAGTTTCTTCCTACATGAATCAAGAGTCGTAGGACACAGTGTGTCATATGTTTAATAAAGCTCCTTGAGGCAGATTGTGATACAATTTTTGTACTTTTACTTAATTGTGAATCAAATGAATATAGTAACGACAATGATATCAACTTATTTGCAAAGTCTTTGCACTTGTACATCCCATTGTGACCCGGGCTCTTAAGTAGAGACCAGAATAGAACAATACGTCAGACCAGTCATTGTCTGGATGTGGTCTGACGTGGCTTTAATCCAACTTGACAACTTCATCAGAATACATTTGAACTTCCGCATGTAACGTAATGCTGGTGACCTTCCAATCACAGTGCGACTTTAAACATCTGGACGACAGTGTGCATTGAATATGGAAAACTGTTCGAAGAGCGTCAGTCGTCTCGACATGCTATTGATACACATGCTGTAGCCGTGTTTGTCTCTCCCCTGGAATCGCAGGTGAAAAGAGGCGGAAAATAGGTTTTATTTCTGCCTCCCTTCCTCCCCGCCGTTGACTCTCAGTATTGGGTCGCTGCGGAGTTGTGTTTGTTCATCCTCAGAGTGTAGATCCACAATGTCATCCGACGGAATAAAGTTTTACTTTGCCAAACTTTCCCCCTGTTAGCTGAGGAGAGTTTGGCCAGAGCCGGTCCTGGGTATCGGAGTCCGGCCCAATTATGTCTGCCTGCCTCTGTCAGATTGTTTATACCTGGCTGCACATGTGTGTTTGTGGGGATGTGGAGGGTGGCTAAATTGCACAGGGGGTTGCATGAGTGTGTGTGTGTGTGTGCGCGCAAGTTCATTTTTTTGCAATGTGTGCGTGCCTTTTACAACATCTCAACAACCCCCCCCACCATCCACACATCACTCCTACCTCCCCCCACACCGCCATCTCCCTACCCAGGAGGCTTTTCCGGAGCACACGGCTAATAAAGTGGGCCAGGTCCACGGCTGAGCGCTATTTTTATCAGAAAGCAATTTTCAGGAGGTGCCCACAGGTAAGCGGGTCCCAGTGCCTCAGACAATGGAGCCATGACAAGGAGTTTCCCCCCCTGCCATTAACCTCTGCCGAGCTACCCCTTGCGAATGCCCCGCTGCTCCAGGAGCACCGCACAGCCACCGCGTAGACCCGGTCCTGGTCCCTGTATTAATATCAAGGCTTCCGGGGTAACCTTCATTGCGTCAAAATCCCTGGAGACTAAAGACTTCACGACGGGTGACCCCAAATGATTGTTTTTTTTCCACTTTAATGCATTCTCGGGATGTGTGATCAGAGAGGGCCTGAGCAGCAGTGGGCGGGCAATGAAAAGAGATGTCCAGTGACCAGATGAATAAAGGAACCGCAGAGGTGCAGGCGGCTGACTGATGAGGAGGAGGTGCGTATTGTTGGGGGTTTGTAGAGACAGATGGGTACACGCTGCCCATCTGGCCTCTCTTTTCGTGCAGCTGGACTTTCCAGCACTGCGAAGAAGAAGTTTCAGTCTGTGCACGTTATCGCCAAAGAGTCAGGCTTCAGTTCTGACTTGATTAATATCATCAGTGAACCGCGGCAAAGTGACTACTGTACAGATACTTGTATAGATGTAGGTCACTCGGTAGGACTGTATGGGAAGGAGTGTTTTGCCCAGTCTGTCCAACAGATGAGCACCTGTACTAAATCAAGCAATACAGTGAAGCACCACCACAAACCAGAGGGAGATATGAGGGATTTGGGTTAGACAAATTACTGCAAATGCGCTGTTGGAAAGTACGTGTGCACATTTGCCTGTTTACATACACTGGTTGTCTGATTAGGAGAAAATGAGTGGATGGGGCGGGTCCCAAGAACCAACGAGCCAATCGTCAACAAGCTGACAATTCAAATTTTGAGAGGAAGAAGCATGTATTTACCCTCAGGCATGTTACTTT
Organism: Sparidentex hasta; assembly: GCA_030272975.1. NCBI lineage: Eukaryota > Metazoa > Chordata > Actinopteri > Spariformes > Sparidae > Sparidentex > Sparidentex hasta. The sequence continues at coordinate 1,511 of JARJLU010003120.1, read as the reverse complement.
ATGCCTCTATTCCAGTACATTACAGGGTAGAAAATGTACTTAACTGTAAATTATTTTATAAACAGCTCAAATGAGGGTTTTAAATAAAAAACATTTGATCACATGTGACCATATACAGTACACATTGTTAATTTCTACAAACACTCATGTACAATTACCAGTGTAACTAAGTACATTTACTCAAGCACTGTGCAATTTTGATGTACCTACCTACTCTACTTGAGTATTTCCATTTCCTGCTACTTCAGACTTACACACCATGATATTCTGGGGGCAGACTTAATGCACTGTGTGCTGCATCAGAGCCAAACTTGCGGTACATACCGTACACGTTAGCAAATACACATATCATTTATTCATGCTTGTATGTTTGATGAAATACATTTATTGATAGAATCTGTGAGCTCTACTTTAACCAACATAATGTTTCAACACAATATCTTAACTTTTACTCATTTATGACTGTCTACACCTTTTTTTTCTCTTCTTAAAATGGTATTAACTGGGTTTTTGGTTACTTGATGGCAGCAACACAAGCTGTAATCACAACACTGATGCATCATCACCTTATAAAGTTGATATAGCATATCAATTAGACACCGAGTCATGTTTCTTGGAATTTATTTAAGTCCAATATTCACTTCTCTTTATGCTCTGTTTTGCAGACTTAAACAGATTATGTTTAAATTGTAGATTCTGCTCGAGAAACAAAATGCCTTAACGCTCTCCAACACTGACTGTGCAGTTGCTCGTATTCCCACGTCTCCCGGGTATCTCGCATTTCTAATCAGCGTCCGAGTCAGCACGTTACATCATCGCGTCGTCCCGAAGGCATGCCACCTACATGTGTCTTGCGCTCGCCGCATTACGCCCTCACAATTAACATTCACCTGGGACAGCTGTCACTGAGTTGGCGCCGTGACAGTTCTGCTGAGCCAGCGCTCAAACGGGAGACATCACCTAACCTCGCCTGATTGGTATTTGAGGAGATGCTTCGTTTCAGTCAAAATATGAAGGAGCGCGCCCGTCACACGGGTGAATTTAAAGCGAGCCGAGGTGATTAAGTGCCTCCACGTGTATTTTCCACATTAGTGTCAGTTCGGATTAGATTAAGAATATATCCTGTGTGCGGACGGGGCGCAGTTAAAGGCGCGGAGAAATAAAGAGTGAGGAGGGTAAAAAAAATTAAAAAATTAAAAAATGAGAGCTGACCGGAAGGGAAAGGTTTGAGGACAAAGGCGGAGAGAGGGGAAAGGAGAACAGAGAGGTAGAGGACGGAGCTAGGACAAGGACGGCAGATAAGGGACACATCAAGACAGGGATATATATTCCGGATAAAAGAGGTTCACGAGGGTGACAAGAAAAAGCAAAGGGGGAGGAAAGCGTCGACGCCGGAGAGAGAAGAGAAAAAGACAAACCGCAAGAGAGGCCAACAGACACAAATGGCCGGACGGGGAGCGAGACAGACTGACAGGCGAGTAAAAGCTGTACAAGAGAGACAGACGGGGTGG
>JARJLU010003119.1:0-29157 GCA_030272975.1 Sparidentex hasta | reverse complement strand
CACACACACACACACACACACGCACCCACACACGCAAGTAAGTCCAATCTGAGTCCGGGTTATCAGTAATTAAACAGCGATGGCTGGGTGACATCTGCAGGGAAATGGGCTTTCACAGGAACACAGGAAGAGCAGGCTGCTCATTCTGTCTGTGTGTTGTGTTTACTGTATGTGTGTGTGTGCATCTGTATGTGTGTTTGTGTGTGCGTAAACCCACCTCTGCAGCTGGAAACATCCTTCATTAACATGCTTGAAGCCGCTCTGGAGGCTCTTCAGCTGCTCCTGAATACGAGAGAGACGGATCGAGAGACAAAGAGACAGAAATAAGAAAAAAATGACCGCTCACACATGTGGCCTTGGTGCAGAGGCCTGTGCAGTAAGAGGAGATCCCTACAGTCTGTGTGTGTGTGTATGAATGAATGCTTGGCAGATGTGTGATCATTGTGCTGAGCTCAGGGACCCCCGCAGCAAGTGGTTTGGCAGCATTCTGGCTCAGTTAGATGTTTTTCCTGTGGAGTTACTGAAGTAAGCCATGGAAGAAGTCAGCCAAAGTGCTGGCTCAGCGTTTTTTTTTAAAGGCATTTGGCCCAGAAGCGCTGAGAGGAAAGTCAAACACGGGCAGAGACGGGCGAGGCTGGGAGAAGATGCAGCGGGACATAATTCATGAACCGCGGCACAGTTGTTGCACAGATGCGGCGGACACATCGGGAGATTACGGCGATGAAACTTTACACTTTCGCTAAAACGACTTCGCCTGCTGCTCTCCTCCCCCTCGGCTCCGTCCTCCAGCTTTAATAGTGCTGTGTAATGAGGACAGGCCTGCCTCTACATAATTGAGCAGACTAATTCAATTACAAGGGAGCAACAAAGTTTAAGTGGAGCAGTTCCTCCTGATGAGCCAAGGGGGTCGCATCAGGGCACTAAGCAGCTACAGTGTTTTTGTTTGTGTGTGTGTGTGTGTGAGGGTGTTTACAGTGAAACCTGCAAAAATCCCCCCACCTTTATTTGACTTCTTGTTTGATTGCTCCATTACCGCATAATGAAGTATGCATGGAAGAATATATTACATCTATTAGATGGCAGATTGGCCTATAAAGTGAGTCACACTAAGAAATATATTGCGTCCATTAGATGAACGACCACACTAAGAATAATGGCTGCACTGCAGTGGCTGCTTGGCGTTTAGGTGTTTAATATTCAATATATAGCAATATATAAGCTTCCCCCTTAACAACTATGAAACGTACCCTTTAGAAGTGTAAATGAGCACATACATACCGTATGTATCTAACTCAAACACTGTCTCGCTGAATTTTGGCTGAGCGGGAAAGTCGCAGTCAGGAAAAAAAAACGAAAAACACCAGCGTCATGTCTGTTTTTCTCTTCTTTTAATAAAATGCTCTATCTTGTTTGGCTCTGTGTCCAATTCCACTGTGGCAGGCGATGTTGTTTTCTCATTACTCTCCCTCCAAGACAGAACAAGCAGCTCATTAGACAGAATCAAGGACTTTGACTAGTGATCAATGAGCGCTTCAAGCTGCTGTTTTTCATCTCTTTTCTGTCTGTCTTCGCCTTCTTTCTCACTTTCTCCCCCCCCAAAAGAAAAGAAAAAATTACGCGGCTCGGACTGTAGATTCAGCACAGCCCGGACTCTTCCGCTTTTTCGAGAGTCAATGTCACCTCAGCCCTTTCCAAGAAAAATCCATCTTAATTCAATCCTGGATGGAAAGCTGTCTCTTTCCGGGTACAGTGCGGTCCATCACTCTCACACATACGCACATCCAGTCAGACGCCTTTTTTTAAACAGCCTCCCCCAAAAAAAAGTGCCATTGGGGAATTTGGAGATAGGCAGGAGCAAGTCAGAGGAGGATGAAAAAGAAAGAGAACTGAAGAAAAGAAGAATGAACTTAAAAAGACACAAAAATAACTTCAAGTCAGGGAGATGCAGAACGAAGACTCAGATAGTGAAAGAGACAACGAGTGAAAGAGAGTGTGTGTGTGTGTGTGTGTGTGTGTGTGTGTGTGTGTGTGTGTGTGTGTGTGGGTCTGTGTGATTGTTTGGTTCTTGGTAATGGAGTTGCTGCCGGACTGAATGAGACGATCATTTCAATTTCCCCTTGGAGTTACTGATGGCCCCTGCCATGGTGCCTCGCCAGGCAAACTATTAACCCACCTCAGGAACAAGCGCACACACACACTTCCAAGCAGGCACATGCACAGACACACACACACACCAAGTAAACAAATTTGCACGGGGAAAAACATGTATAAGTGCTTTTAAAGGCTTCACACATTCACGCACACACGAGCACGACCTCACACACAGGAGCATCTCCATTTATAAACCGGCCCCTCTCTATTAACAGCTCGGCTGAAAGTATCATCCTCTCCCTGCTCAGCCTCTCATTCTGCGCTCCCTTCAAAACGGGCGACGCACCGACAAGTTAGATCAAACAGAGATGATTCTCGATCTTGATTGCAATGACATGGTGTGAAACAGCAACATTACAGTACATTTGAGCATAAAAAACAACATTTTGATAATAGCATTAACGCATCTTTTACTTTGATCGCTAAGCCTGAATAATTGTCTGTTGACATTTGTGCTGCAATTAGGATTATCTTTGTAGATAAATAGAGAGGATTCAATTGATGACATTTCTGAAAAATATTTTGGTGCAACATCAAGAAGGGGATAATGTCAGACTCTAGTCATGTCATGTCATTATCCATAACCGCTTATCCCTTTCCATGGGGTCACGGGGTGTTGCTGCTGGAGCCAATCCCAGCTTTGTCTCAGGGCGAGGGCAGGGTACTCCCTGGATGAGTCACCAGTTCATCGCAGGGCCCTCACTGATGAGCAATGTAGGCAATGTAGACATGCAGCTCAGCCTTGCCCGGAGCCGGGATTTGAACCAGCGACCTTCTGATCACTAGTCGACCTGCTCTACCCACTGAGCTACAGCCGCCCAGACTCTAGTGAAAATGACAAATAATTCTGTTTGGGACAGATTTGGCCCACATGAGAGAATGTCATGACAGCAAACGTGCCTTTTTATCTTCCTTGAATGTATTTTAAAATACACACATGTCACCTGACGCAAGTTGGATTTAAAGGTGCAATATGTAACAATTGGCCACCGCTTCATACAGCAAACAGATCGGGGGCAGCATATCGCCAGAGTGACCGCTCTCTCCCGTTTAGCTGGTTAGCTCAGTTAGCCATGCAGCTAGCAGCCCGGACTGGAAGCATGGAGTGGTATCACCCGAAAAGGACGGGCTGGGGCTATCTGGTAAACATGCTGACTTCAGTAGGTACTGTATCTCTGCAACCTAATACACTGATGTCTTTGGCACAACGCCAGAATTCTCACTTCTTCGCATGCTGTTGTTAACTCTAGCAATATTCTTTACTTTTTAAACAAAAATTCTGACATATTGTACCTTTAAAGGGAAAATACATAAGAATTCTAGTTGTAAGCAAAAAATAACCAAGATTATGAACAAAATGTAAATAGGTAGCCATAGTGATTGAACTATGTGGTGTTGCAGAAGTTAGCATGCTAACCTGATAGCCACGGCCCGTCCTGGTCCAAAGCGCCTGTGCATGTGTTGTAAACACAAACACTCCCTTGGTCCCTGAGCTCCAGCACTGAACTGCTAGCTGTTTGGCTAAGTGAGCTTACTAGCTAAGGGCAGCCATAGTTGTCAGCAGTTACTGGTTACTCAGTCGACATGCAATCCCTGTGGGTTACATATCGCACCCTTAAGACTTTATTCAACCTGGAATTTCATGAAAAGGCACTTTGAGGATAAAAACTTTACTGTACCTGCTTTTTTCCTGACTTTGCATCCCTTGTTTAAATTATTGATCAGGTTCGTGTGTGAGCTGTGTGTGCGTGTGTGCAGATGCAGATATTGCAACACTGATATCCGGAGCACATTATTCACCACTTAAACGAAACCCTGACTTCAGCAGGACATTTACAACCATCTTAATACACAGGCATTGATCTCAAAATCTATACCCGTATACATTTTACAATTATTTATGTATCAAAAACAAGAATCAAAAACACAAAGTTTGACCCTGCCTGAAAAGCCTCTTCTTCTGCTCTCCACGGCTGAATCCTTCCATCCCGGCCTCGGTGGAAAACCCCATCCTGTGTCCGGAGTAGGAATGCCAAAAAAGTACCGGAACATAAACCAGAGGTTTGCATAATTTAGTGGCAGAGACGACGGAAAATCTATAGTCATTTTGGGCTTTGGCAGTGCCAAGCAGGCTTGTATTGATTGGTGTGTGCATGTGTGTGTGTGTGTGCGTGTGCAAATAAGTGTGTTGGTGAATTTATGGTGGAGTCAGGCAGAGCGGAGGGAGAAGGAGGCAGGGAGGAAGAGAGAGAGAGATGCTGATGGGGAAGAGACCTTGAACCTGCATGCACTATACAACAACAGAGGAAATAGAGCCACTGACAGCCCAATACAGACCACGAGCCCTCTGCTGTCACCCACCCCGCTTCTCTCACTTTCTATCTACACCTTTATCATCAATCTTTTTCCCTTAACTCCACTTTTCAGAGCACTAAATGGAAATGAAATAAGTGTGAGGAGGCGATGAGAAGAGAACAGCGAAGACTTAAGAGAGATGGAAAAGGAGAAAATGATTATTTGATCACACGCTGGGAAATGTACTGAGCCCCGTGGACCGAGGTCCTCCTTGTTATCGGAGGGAAAGATGCAGTAGGTGCAGTGTTAGAGGGCGTGCAGGGTCGGGAAGATATACTACCAAAGCTCCCGACTTCTGCCTCCTGACTTCCACCTCAATTCATGTCATAAAACCGCTGCAGTCCAGGCTTGCTGGCGGATCGCTGGTGCAATTTTCTCGAAGCAATAATGCTGGAGCACAGAAGGGCCAGGAGAAGTTGCATTCCTGCTGAATTATATCAAAACACAAGTCTGCCTCTGCCCGGTTATAATTGAATTTAGCCCATGTTGCTTACACAGGCTTAAAAAGGCTTAACATAAACAGAAAAAAAGGCATTTTTGGGCCCACCTTATTTATTATTCATATCAGGAGGAAATCAACAGTCTTGCAGTGTGCTGCACTGAGAGAAACCTACCGCTCAGTGTCGACCAAACCGAGAAGCTGACTGTTGATTTGATTGTTGAGGTGTTGAAACCCGGCCACTCAAAGGAGCTCTGTGTCGTCTTGAAGAGAAAATTATAAAAAAATTTTACGTAAGTGAATAAACAAACTGTTCTCAAGAGGAAAACAAGGTACAAAGAACACTGTTTGAAGCTAGAAAGGTGGCAGGGTCCGCCAAGTATAAACAAATGAAACATTATGAAACTGTGTTGTCCTTCAACGTCAGTTTGTCTATTCAGTCATAAAAACAAAGAAAGGTTGTTCATTTACTTTGTTTAGGCATAAAAATGTCAGTCATCTTTCTCTACTGATTAAAGTTTCATGCACCTTTGGAGACTTAAGAGGGCGGACTTCTTGTTAAATTTGAAAGAGGAGTGCTTGAAAGCATCCTGACTGGAAACATCACACAGTGGCATGATCTGTGCACGGCTCAGGACAGCAAGACTCCACAGCAGTTACGGACACCCATCTACAGAACATTAGTGATTTTGGTGAGATGAGGTGCCTGAACACGACCTCAAGGATACTAAAACCACAGCCACGGCCTGATCCCCTCGGAGGCTGGCTTTGTATATATATCGTATATCTATCGATATGCTGAACGCGGACTTAAAGAAACAGCCCGGTCTGCTTTTTATTTGCACTTCACGCCGCCTCACTCCTGATATGATACCAGGCTTTTTATACTGCTTATTGTTTTTTATAACTTACAGTGTTATTGTTTTTAGTGCCTCATGGTTGCTTTTATCATTCGTTTTTTATTGTCGCACAGTTTGGTGTGTGGTGTCGCCCCTCTCTTATTGTCTTGTTAATACAATGCTTTAAAAGCTGGCTGCACATCACATTTTTCCATTAATGGGCCTATCAAGAAGGACTTTGCCCGAGACGACTCGAAAGAAGCAACAAAAACAACATGCCCCTCACAGCGGGATCAACTTGTGAGACCTATCTAGCTTGCGAAGAAAGGGGGGAAGGAAAATGGCCGTGTTATTGAGGACAGACAACACGGGAGACGGAGGAGGGCGGGGCCGAGTGATTGACGCTGCGAAAGGTTAGATACCTCAGCTGCGGGGGACAAAGGGCAGGAGGAAGATAAAGATACGGCACTTTGCGGAGAGGCAGATTCGGCTGAGAGTCGGCAAGGGAGTTGAAGAGGAAGAGAATATGAAAGTGGGCTCTTTGTTGGCGGCGGGGAAAAGGAAGGGATGCGGAGGTGAAAGAACAGGCCCGTGGGCTCGGAAGAAATTAAACTGGACCGGCGCCAGCCAGCCGAGCCGAGCCAGAGAAACAGAAAAAAAGAGAGGAATGGCCTGCCTGGGAAACGGCCTTCATCTCTCCTGTACATGGGGCATAAATCTGTCCTCCTGCACCTCCGACTGATGCCGACACACATACTAACACTCGCACACATGATTTAAATAGCTCTCCTGCTCCTCTAAATGCCCCCTTAACTCAGCTCATGGGACAGAGTGACAGACAAAGAGAGGAGACACACATCCTCAGAGCCTATCAAAACAGAAAGTCATAATCTGGTTCCGCTCATTGTTGCGCTATATGTTGCAAACTCTGTTGCTCTCTAAGGTTGCTATCTTCTCCTTCAGTGCCCACCACGTATCACGATGCATTTTCGCGTTTTCCCTCCCCGCCTCCTCCTTTTTCACCCTCGTCTCTCTCTCTCTCTTCTTGTTTGTCTGGCGTGTTCCCTCCCCAGTCTATCAGTCTAAGTTGGTTTTCCCTCTTCAATACTTGATGAGCTTCCTGATGTGAAGCGCTGGCAAACGGATTCTGGGTCGTCACTCTGCCCTCTTCCAGCACCACAGAACACTGGCCAGCTGTGTTTGTTTTCCTGATCAGCTCAATTAAGTGTGGCGCACAGCCTACTGAAAGCTGAACGTAAACACACGCATACATTTTTTCTTTTACCTACAATTAACCAGATAATTGTAGATCATTAGTGCGGCGCGGACCGACAACACACGGCGATGTACAGTCGTGCTTCAGAATGAGCTAAAGGCAGAGGAAGGTTACGCGAGTACGAGGGGGAATCGCTTTGCATTTATCTCGCGTATTCCTCCTTTAATGGCTTTAAAGAGCCAAGTCAGACCAGGCATTTCAGGTTCAGATCAGCTGACGGAGTAATGAGGTTCACACACAACACAAGAAAATGTTCAGTCATGCATAATGACGTCCTGCATGCACACTGTGAGTACGCCCACTTGCACAGACATGCATTACACGTTTCTTTTACTAATGCAAACAATGAGCACACACCTATACCACCTGTTTGTAAGTAATATTACCAAAATGCACACAAATAATCTGAGCCAGCTGGCGACCCCAAACACACACTGACCTCACAAGTTACGTTTTGTCATGGCATTTGCTGTATATGGCACTTTTTTAGTTATACCGACCACACAAAGTTACACACACACGTTAAGACACTGGTGGTGGAGGCTACACCATGCAGAGCACTACCTGCTCATCAGAGGCAGTAACCTTTCATACACACCGATGGAAGAGCCCCAGGGTGCAGTTCAGACACTTTTTACATGAGGGCTGAAGGGGTGAAGAATCACAGCGCCTCTCAGATTAGCCCTCTGTCTGCCACTCACCCAATGACAGACAAACTCCTCTGATTATTGTTTAAGTCCTTTTTCATGTAAAAACAGTTCATGGTTCCTGTGAACGCAGTGATTTGCTAGTCTATTATTTTTTACTTCTGATGGAGTGAACAGGCATTGTGGAAAGAGTCAATCCGCATCATAAGATTAGTTGAGCTCTACATCAAACAACTACAATACTAGTAATGCTTTTAATTCTCTTTTCCCTGATTTTCCTCATAAATCCTTTTACTTGAGTAACACTTTAAATGCAGAGCTTATACTTGTTTACTTCCTCTGCCAACAGTGACTTCAGCTTTAAAGTGTAAAAAGTTGAATATGTCCTTTTTAATTCTAGCATGGGATGATAATTAGAGAGTTCTGGAATATAACTATAAAGAATGGATGGCAAACAATGAGGAATAAAATGGAAATAAAGAAGAAAAATACACCGTCAGTCAGCGGGTTTATAGTTTCATTCCATCGCCGCTTTTCTGTTCACCACCTGGAGCGAACAACAACATGTCAGCCACCATCAAGAGAACAAAGACAATCAGCCAATTAAATCTTGATTAACCCTCCCTACGTGGATTCTTTCTGCGCCCTCTGTTTGAACAGTGACCAGGTTCTCTAACCCAATAATGGCGTAACCTTGAGGCGAGGAGCTCTTCCAGTTACCTTTCAGCCAAAAAGCTGACCTGACCTGCACCTTCACTGATGGTAACCTAACTGGTTTAAACACCATCACACCATCTGCCATACTATATAGACCCTCCCTCTCTCTCTCTCTCTCTCTCTCTCTCTCTCTCTCTTTCTCTCTCTCTCTCTCCCACCCTCTGCCTCTCACACACACATGCACACACACGCACACTTGCTATCCAGAGGGCTCAGAGGCAACCTCTATCAGTCAAACCTCCCTGGGGTCCTTTGGCCTAGCCAGCCAGCCGGCGCCATCTCTGCCATCACACTCACATCCTCATCACTCTCCCCCGCCATGGGGACACAGAACCTGTCAGTACACCTCGTGTTGTGTGTGTGTGTGTGCGTGGCAGTGATAGCAACTGAGGACAGGTGCTGTTATCAGTAGCCATTCCTGGGCAGACACTGTGTCTTCTGGCACCTGTAAGTGTGTGTGTGTGTGCGTGCGTAGTTTTGCCAATGTCCATCGGGATTCAACGTCCAGACACTGGCAATGTCGTCCCTGAGTGACCCTGCAATGAGAGCTGGCTGGCACTCTCTCTTTAACACACAAACACACACACACGCACACAGAAAGAGAGAGAGAGAGAGAGAGAGAGAGAGAGAGAGAGAGAGAGAGAGAGAGAGAGAGAGAGCGAGAGAGAGTCCTCCTTTCTGCTCTGGGAGTTAGGCTAATGACTGACAGTGTCAGAGACTGAGAGGAGAGGAGCTGCATACTGAGAAAGAGGAAATGGAGCAGGGAGAAAACCTAAAGACAGTCACACGGGCTAATAAAGGGCCGGGAGAGAAGGCACAAAACACCACAGCTGTAAAACACAACTAATAATAATAACTACAGTCAGCTGAAGGACAAGAAGGGTGATGGGTCCTGAGCGGCTCTAATAGACTCTCATTCTTCTGTCGGTTTTTGGTGCTTAACAAGAACATGATGGCTGAATATAATCAAAGTAAGGAGCAAGCTTATGGAGATGGGCCAGTCTGTGGGCCATGCCAGCTGTTGGAGATGAGAGGACCTGCCAGAGGTAAACACGAACACACACACACACACACACACACACACACACACACACACACACACACACACACACACACACACACACACATTTCAGAGGTCCCCGGTTGTCCAGGCAACAGAATGAGCATCTGTGTGGTGTCAGGCCGGAGCAGAAACTGGTCTTCCATGGTGAATTACGATTTTGTGTGTCTCATTAATGCGCCTTATAAAAGTTGAGATAAACAGAGAAACGTGAAAATAAAATCTTGTCAATCAGTCCTGTCAGTCTCAAGTCAAAACTTGTGGCGGGGGATTTGTGGCAGCAGGATTACAAATCAATTTATCTGTGAAGTAAAATTATGTAACAGGATTTGGTGCTCACAGAAGAAATTGCTGCGAATAACAATAATAAAAGAAAGATGTGTTCACATCATGTGCAGTCCAGTCGATTTATATTTTGAAGTTCTGTCTTTTCACATCGTGAGACAGGAAGTCAGACCTCAACTTTGCTTCCAGGTGCATAGATGTTGGCATACATGTTTATGTTGCGAGGTCGATGTTTCTTTAGGTACACAAACCAATTGGTTTGGTTAAGAAAAGACCATGTTTTGGCTTAAAAATACCTGATTTGATGTGTCAAGCTAACAAATGTTGAAACCAGTGCTCCCTCATCTATAATCTCCAGTGGCGTGACTCTTACAAATGTTGAAACGCAGTCTTGAACTACGGTCACTGGCTTGTCAGTTAAGCTTTCGTCCACCACCTGGTATGAGAATCAGGTCATAAGCATGTAATATGAACATGATATGACACATACTGTAAAAATGTCCATATGGTACACGTGAACTTATCAATATGTACGCAGAAACATTAACTACCAAGATTTTATTCTGGAGGTCTTGGCAGCCCCCACGAGGAGCGCACAACGTACCCATAAGAGGATCTTTTTGATTGTCCTTGTGACGGCATGCACACCCTGCACATGCACATTACCACTTCTTCCTGTCCTCTTTGCCTGCAGCATGCTCCCTGTGTAGTTAGCACTCCCAGCTCCCCCGGTGGGCCATAATCAGAGCCGTAAAGCGAGCCGTTAACATGCCAGAACAAACACACAGTAAAGCAGCTCCTTTTACAACGCTACTCAATACTACCTGTCCTCCACGGCAGCCGAGCAGAACACCGCTGCACTAACGACTACACCGCTGGGTGGAGAGCAATATATATGCAAAGATCTGTAAATGTATGCAATGATAAAGTATTTTTTTATTGGGCATTATGGTCAAACGGAGGGATCGGCATTGTTGCTTAATAAGATTGTAAAGGCAGTCGTGGAAAGAGCTGTAAAAGAAATGCCGACTAAGGATTACGAGCCCCCCTGGGGGCTTTTCGGTTAGGCTGATATGATCCTGTTTGGAACTTTATTTCGTATCCGAACAAGTTTTGTTAAAGTGTATTCAGCTTTATTCGAGCCTTCCACAGTCCTTGGAAATGAGATGTCAGAGCTCTTGGTGGAAGGACTCAGACCACAACCTGCTCTGAAAGAGAATCTTCATTCACCTTCAAACCAGAAAACATTTAGAAGTACCATTTGACCTCAGAAGATCCTCAAGGACACACATTTATAAAAGAACAATCAAATATCAATAAGTTATCCTGATGTTCAGCTGCTAGGTCGAGATGGAAGAACACAGAGTCCTTCCCATTTGTCTTTTGTTAAACCTTGCTAAGTCTTAGTTCGATTATTGTGGCGGGGGCTTTGTATTCCTTCATGGATCGTGACAAGTTAAGGCCTTATTCAGACCAAATCATTCATAACAGAGGACTGACACAGAGCTGTGCTGTCTTGTGGGAGTACACAACTCTGAGTGTATTGTCGTTCGGTCCGTGATAGCGCCCTGAGTGTTTCTCCTCCCCTGCTGGTGCGCTCTCATAGCAGCACGATGTGGTTCGAGCTCCGAACAAACAGAAGAGCGACTTGGAGCAATCTGGCACCTATGAACGTTTGTGCGTGTGTCTTTACTGTTTCACTTTCACTGTCACTTATAAGAAAACCTGACAAACCACCACTATCAGTAGAGGCCCATAGTCACCTCAGCATGACAGCTGACGTTGGAAAGAGACAGGGTGCGACTAAAGTTTATGGCCGGAACTGAACTGGCAACAGTTTGGCTACGAAGATGCTCGAAAATCTTGTTTAATATACAGGTTTTTTTTGCTTACAGCAAAGTCACCTGGGTGATGTCACTCCATGCCTTGATACTCACTCTAAAAGCCGCAGAGCACTTTTCCACACAGGATGTGTTGTATTGATTCTAACATGCAAAACTGTCGGAGCGTAAACCTCTGAAGGTGCGAGAAGTCGAATGAAGGTCGTCACGATTTGATGGCCTGTTGTTTCCATTTGACCCTGAAACCGCACGCAAACGACCAATTAAACGCAAAACCTTTTCCTCTTTACAGTGTTTGTGATAAAACTACATGCGCACAAGTTCACACGAAAAAATAAATAAATAACCAACACACACAAACACACACACACACACAGACAGACACACAAACAATTAAAGCCAGGTTTGAGTTGTGAGTTAGAGCTGAGACTGTCCATTAGCAGTGGTCCGTTGCTGTTTCAGGGCTTAATGAAGTAGAAAGCCAGAAGAAAGAGAAAGCCTGCAGAGCTGATTAATGAGAGAGTGAGGATCGGGGGGTGGCGAGGGGAACAGGGGTTAAAAAAGAGAAAGAGATGCATAATTAGAGGTGATAGAGTGCGACAGGAAGGGAAGAGGACCAGAGAGAGAACTTGATTTTTTAAAATTGATCCATGTAAAGCTGCTACGCGAAAAAGCGCTTACCTAGTCTTAGCTCCCTTCAACCTCTTTACGAAACGGCCCCGCTCGCTTGTTTCTCAAAGCTATCACTCCATCTGCTTCTCTGAAAGTCTTTTGAAGAATCTTTGTGTCTATGACTGTGGCTTAACACCGCGAAAAGCCTGGCTTACCTCTCCTCAGCTCAGCAGGAAATGATTAAAGTCACGGTCCAGTTAGCTGCTGCTCGCCCCTCAGCCCCGTGGGCCTCGAGTGGAACCACCCACCTGTGCTGGGCCTCTTAGGAAGGCTAAGTGTACAGCCACACACACACACACACACACACACACAGCAGTCGGCTCAGCCACCTGTGCAGGGCCATGCAGTGAGCGTTAGACATTGGCTGTGGCGGGCTCTAGCTAAAGCCCGGCTACGCTCTGAAAAGCAGCAGCATGAATGGCGCGGCAGGCTGGCGGGGCAGGCAGGCAGCGTGGGTGTTCATTAAAACACCCGGCACCATTCACAGGCAGAAACAAGGCCATAAAAGCAATTAATCTACCCATAAACAAGCCATCCCGCCTGTCCAACACACCCACAAACACACAGGCATGACAGTGGGAGCAGGGAGGAGGGGGAGCCGAGCTCCTCGTTCCTCCCGGCTCCCTTTATCATTATCTCCTCTCTCCGTCTGATTCTCCCTTTTTTTCCTCTGAACTGCTCAGATAAATCCAAAGATCTTAAGGTTTTTTAATCTAAAAAGTGTTGCTATCTAAATCATCCAGTGCTAAATTGTAGAGACGGCTGGCGACAGAAGGTGGGTTAAAAAAGTCTCGCATCGCGCTCGCTGCAGATCAGCAGACCGGGCGCGGATACAGCAGCCCCACACGGATGGTTTTTCCAGAGCTGCAGAGTGATGTCACCTCACAGGTTTGAGCGCCGTCCTTTGGAGACGGATGCCCACCAATTACATGATGCAATATTAATGGAAGCGCTCTCCTGATAATGGGATTAAGACTCGTACTGTTTTGAAGATGGTGCTGGCGAAGGACGCGCATTAATATCTTGGCGTGAACATCTGCGTGGATATCAAAGGCAGATAAGACGACCTTCAAACATCTGCACGTGACGCAAACCGCTGACTATGGAGAGTTTCTCTTGTGAAGCGTCGTTTGTCTGCATCTGCCAGGTAGGCCTTCACAAGAAGAGGAGGCGTAGTGTGTTAATTTCAGTACAGGAGAGACCTGATGTTGCTGTAGTTTAGTGGAAAACAAGAAAACCAAAACATGCATAGATCAGTATCAGTAACGGTATTGGCCCAAGTGAGATGGAAAGTGTTGTAATATCTGAGAACTGCAAAAATCCATTACTGTGCATCCGCAGTCCTGATGAGTCATCACATTTCATTGACTATTGGAAGGTGAATAAACAAAAAAAAAATGGAGAAACAAAGAAAAAGACTTCAGAAAATAGTCAACAACAACTAAGAAATAATCAAAAAACTAATTATTGTCTTTAATTCATGATTGATTTGAAAGAAGCCAAAATTGGACTTCGCTCTACGGAGAGTCTAGTTAAAGACAGAATGATCTAACTTATGTTCAGAGAAATAAATAGTGTTATGTCAGTTTTACACGTCATTATGTTTACCAAGAGACATCCTCAGGTGAAGTCGTTTGCTTTTATCACAAAAAATTTCACTTCCTCTCCTTTTATTCTCTTGTGGCTAAAGAATCCTCAACAGCTGCTGCTCATCATTATTTCCTCTAATCCCAAGATATTCTCCCTCACAGCAGCTGTTTATTTCCTGAGAAAACAATAAGTATCAGTCATTATTTAACAGAGAATTAAGGAGCTCCATCGGCATTGATACAGGTGTTACAGTCGGCACTGAAGAACCGCTACTCTCCTCTCATTTCACTTTTGTAACAATGCGAAACGTATCAGATACAGTATGTACTAATAGCCGGTGTGTGTGTGTGTGTGTGTGTGTGTGCAAATTATTGTGTGCGTTTATAGCCGGAGGCAGAACAGATGATGAGAGATCATGAGTTGCGCGCCTCCACCCTATTGAGTAATAATGAGAGTGCTGCAATTGCCCGAGCTAAAAATAGTCGGCTGCTAGTAGCTTTAATAGCGGGATTGTCTCCCTGCTCTGCGACCCCGCGGCTACACTGTAACTAGATTTATCTCTACAGGAGGAGCTGTAACGATGCCGGAGACGCAAACGAGCGACGATGCGAACACATATGTGTGCACACACACGCATATTCAAAACATGCTTTTTAGCTGTCGGGCGAACAAAAAAGAGAAAGTAATAGAGGACATATGTAAAACAGAGGAAAGACGTGGAAGAACTGGTGCTTTTAAAACTGGAAAAAAAAATAAAAGAAAAAAGATGTTTGTCCTCCACCAAAGGTCGACTCTAAAGTTGAAAGAGGAGGCGAGGCCCCCATCCCTCCACTTTCCTAACATCCAATTATCGTTCCTGCATTCTTTCCTCCACTTTCCTTCACACCTTTCCTGGTTTTGTTCACTTTCCTCTCTTCACTGTCCTTCTCCCCATTATTTTCCCCAAAAAAACATGAAATTCCTGTCTTCTCCCTCACCCTGACCCTATTTATTCATTCCAGCACGCCTCACGCGGTGTCACTCTGCCCTTCAGGGTCTGTGAACACACAGGTAATGCGCATCAGTACAAATCAAGCTGTAATGTACAAAACAAGCAAACGAGATGAGAGACGTGCAAGACGGCGAGAGGAAAAATGTGTTGTCGTCCCCGCTGTAAACCATCTGCTTATTCTCAGCCTCGGCGAGGGCGTGAATAATAGTAATGTTAAACACAAACAGCGCGGCGCCCCCGCCTAATTTTATATTTTCCTGTCTCCCAGGTCTCTTCCACTCTACGGAGCGGCCATCACCCGGAGCCAATCTAGTGGAAAATGAAAACTATCTGAATATTCTCTGGGAGCTCGGGGAGAGTTGTGTGCTCTCCGAGCCCCATTTCACCTGCCGTGTTTACGGCTCCACGCTGAGCTATTGCGTGACTTGTCTTTGCTCTCCGGAATCGCAGAGGGAGAATGAAGTTGAAATTAGTTCCGGGGATATGTGTGTGTGTGTGTGTGTGAAAGTGCAAAAAGGCACACTCACACAGGAGTACACAACACAAACACACACACACACACACACACACACAGGTTCAATTAGTTTCCAGTCGTAGGGGGGACATGAGGGATAAGTCATGTTTAGCGCACCTGTCTCTCCTGCAGGGCTCGCGTCGGAATTAAAGCAGAGAGTTCGGGAGCTCTGCCACGAAGGCATCAACCGGAGGCCATAAACACACGGCAGAGACAACCTGGAGTCTATCCTGCCTACATGATGACTCTTAGGGACAGGTGCAATACATAAATCGGCACTTGCCACCCTACCGCCCTCGAGCAAACACATCGCATCGGTTGTGAAGTAAAAACGCGTCGGCGTAAAAATATGAATGCAAAAAAGTACAAACATTGCAATGCAGAGGCGGTGTACAGTAAACACAGCAATCTTTTCAAGAACACGTGTGTGTGTGTGTGTGTGTGTATGTGTGTGTGTGTGCTCCACACTGTACCCACCTGAGAGCCTGAGTGACAGGTACACGGGTAACTGTCACTCGTACACAGCTAATGAATATTCACGCCGTGATATTCTTCCTGCATTATTCACATCAGCGCAAAAACTCGCAAAGCATTCAGCATCCACAGGCTTGCATTTATTTTTTATTTTTTTCAAAACCCACTCCAGCCAACACAATTGGATACACGAGCAAATACGGAAAAACAAAAAGAAAGACGGGCGCGGAGGCAGAAAGACAGACAGGCAGTAGGGCCAATTTCCATTTCTGCTGCTCGCAACTTGTACGCGAAGCTGTCAGCGTTGTGAGTCTGACAACGGGGAAAGGAAATGCAGCCCAGTGGGGTGACCTTGACTCCAAAACACACACTCGCACACAACAGTTAACTCGGCAGTTATTACAGAAGTTGCCTTTTTCAGCGTCTGACTCTTTGTCAGCTGCGTACGTGCCTGTCATCCTGTCTTCATCTCCGTCAGTCTGTCTGTCTGTCTGTCTGTCTCCCCCTTTTCTATCGCTGTGCTCAAAATGTAAGAGGAAAACATCAGTGTAAATCATCCTTTTAGACCGTATGTGTGTGTTTGTGTGTGCTTGTGTTACGTGTTTTAATGCAAGGCTCTGGAGAGCGGCAGAAAAGCCAGTGACTTCCTCCCACCACTGAATAAAACATCCCATTTAGAGCAAACAGCCATACAACATAAATCACCGTTCCACTACCACTGGGCCTCCACCCAGAGAGAGGAGAGGAGAGAGGGAGGAGAGGGATGAGTGGATGTGTGCGAGAGAACAAGGAGAAAGAGAAGCGGGTGGTAAAGAGCAGAAATGACGTGGTGAGGTCCTGGAAAATAGAGATGTGAAAAGATATCTGATGCAGAGAGAGAAGAGAGAAGAGAGCTAAATTCTGGTGGTGAAGCACATGATCGCTGCCTGCTAAAACACACACCCACTCACCCACACATACACACATCCACGCACACTAACACACATGATAAAATAAAGAGTGCTGTCACATCAAACCCCACAGAGTGCTTATCTCTGCATGCTGAAAATTGCTAATTTGATGGAAATATTATGAAATTAATGTTGAATTCGTTCTGAATTTTGAACTTTATTCGAGTAAGAGCTGTAATGCTGAAAGCAATACAACATGAGAAGAGTTTCATTTCAAGAATGACACCTTTTTCATGTGTGTACACTAAGTGTGACGCTACAGTCACAAGTCACCTAACTTAGCTTAGCCACAAAGACAGGAAACAGGGAGAAACAGATCTGTCTCCACCAAAGAATTAAGAAAATCTGCCTATCAGCACTATCAGCACCTCTAAAGCTCACTAATTAACACAATATATCCTGTTGGTTTAATCTGCACAAAAACCAAGATGTCAAAACAACGAGGACACACAGAGCCAGGCTAGCTTACATACTATAGTGACTTACGCCAACCAAGCCTAGCTAACTAACTTCTGGTTTAGCACCCGGCTAACTGAAATAGACTAGGATTTAAACATGTGGTTCTTCTTGACCCTCCAAATGTTATTGGACTGAATGGTTCAAACAATGACAGTGAAATGAGTCAAGTTGCTGAGGTTGTGACGCTCTTTAAAAGATCATTCACAGTGGTACAGCTTCTTCTCTCAAGAGTTTTTTGGGCCCCCACTGCATCATGTGACGTAACTACATGGTTTGGCTTCTATGAAAAGTGGCTTAAATCTAGGTTGTGTTAACGGAGTGTGTTTACCTTAGTTCCATTTCAAAACACATTTGCCTTCCTATTGTGTAGGGGTCAGTTAACCCCTAGAAAAACCCTATGGAAACCCCAGGAGAGCATATATGGAAAACTGGCAAACACAGGGAACCAGAGACAACTGGACCTTTTGTCATGTTCGTGTAAAAGCTCAGCCAATATATTAATCAGCTAATATTACCAATTATATACCACAGTTGTATCAGTATTGTTGCGTTTATGTAGAAATTCGGTGTACAGTATGTAAGGGTGCGGCTGATGTATCGATATCAATTATCATCAGATGGAGAACCCTGGGACAAAATCTTCAGTCCAATAGGGTCCATGCTCTTATCTCTGTCTTCGATGTAGGAAAAAGTTTAACAACTGCTGCTCTTCAAGAACAGAAAGACTCAACAACCTACTGTCTCAGAGTCACACTAATTTCGTGACTGACAGAAAGGTTTGATTGACCAAAAAAGCAGCAGCATCAGTCTAAAAAAGTCCACTTTCCAACGTTTCCTTCCAAATTAATGTATCTGCTCATTATTTTGTGAAATAAAGGAATAATCACCAAAACCCACCGAAGAACATAATTAGGATAGACCGGCTGTTTGGATAGAACAAATCTTTACTTTGCCAACTACTGTGAGACACAATATCATAAATACTACACAGCGCATAATTGTTGTCCAATAAAACAGAATTACATGAGATTACAATGTATGGTTTGTACATACATATATTATTTTCCCCTTGATTGCTCTCGATGTGCGCATGCGTGCCAGCATCCGTGCCCGTAAACACATCCATGTGTGGGTCCGTACAGGTGAAGGTCAACTTTAATCACCCTTCTCTTTACAGAACGGGCAGAGTTGAGCTTGAACGCGAGGGCAGAGCGAGAGGGAGGGGAGGAGGCAGCAGTCACCCGGGGTAAGTGCTGCCTTTTCCCCTCAACATTTCTTTTTTTTATGATTCTTTCAGAGAGCAGTGATTTTAATAGAATACCGGGGAGAGGTAATCGCATCGGAGTGCCAATCATTTCTGCATTAGGGAGGGAGGGGCGGGGGGGGCAGAAAGTGGGCTCCCGCAATAGGCTGCCTGTTAGGGGAGGGTATCTGACTCCAAGTGGCTATAAAACCACATCAACTCTCCCCTCGGCTGAGTGGGAGAGGAGGGGCGAGGGTGTTTAACAGCTTGCGTCTGTCCATCTGGCCATCTGTCTATGTACCTGCGAGCGCGAATGCACAGCATCAAGGTGGTTCTTGTGTTCGTCCACGTGCCTGAGTCCGCAGTCGTCCAACCTTTTGTAATAGCCTGCCAGTTATTTACAGCAACACACACTGCTGCATTTAGCAAGTCGTACATCAGGCGGCGCATGTCAGGATCAGACACATGACCAGGCGTGCGCCCAGTGAAGTAAAGCTCCGGACTTGGGTGCAGGCACATGTCGATAAATCTCACCCTTTAATTCTCCTGCTCGTACAGACAATATAAAAGTAAAATACTTACACTGTCACAGAAATATATTTGCAGAGCCCACTGAGGACTAATGAAAGGCCCAAAACATCTGAATCATTCCTGGAAAGCTGCACCCAGTCAATGTTTTTACATCATCGGGGGTCAAAGATAGAGAGAGAGAAACAAACCCACAGAGTATTATAATCTCTACTCTGCAGCTTTCCTCAGCTCTCCCGTGGATTTTTATCTCCTTTCAATCTCAAAAATCATTTGCTACCGTGTGACGGTGATGAAGCCGCTGGGGGCAGCAGACATCCAGATCACGGGTATCTGGGCCAACACTTTCGCTTCCGTGTTTACAGTTTGATAAGCAACTTGAGATGCGACCAGGGCTGAAGTACCAAACTTCAATACCATAGAGTATCGTAAAAGTGTCTTGTCATTTGGGACCTAACTTCGATACCTTGCAGGAAAGGTGCTCGAGTACGCCCAGAGACGCCACACGTCACCACCCGCACTCTATAAGTGATGTAATCTTTTGTTAAAACTGAATTCATAATATGAAATCAGGAAAAAAAAGTGTTGTTCAGGATCAGGTTTCAAAGTCACCGTATCGCTATTTGTCATGTCATGTCATTATCTGTAACCGCTTATCCCTTTCCATGGGGTCACGGGGTGTTGCTGCTGGAGCCAATCCCAGCCTTGTCTCAGGGCGAGGGCAGGGTACTCCCTGGACAAGTCGCCAGCTCATCGCAGGGCCCTCACTGATGAGCAATGTGGGGTTCAGTATCGCGCTCAAGGACACTTCGACATGCAGCTCAGCCTTGCCCAGAGCCGGGATTTAAACCAGCAACCTTCCGATCACTAGTCGACCTGCTCTATCCACTGAGCTACAGCCGCCCCATCGCTATTTGTACTAGCATCAAATATGTTTTTAACCAGACACAGAACTAGCCATGAGAATGGAGAAGGTGAGAGACACTATGTATAATATTGTTTCACAAGAACCTAGTTTTTGGGTTATTTTTTTACTAAAAAAAGTAAATCGTCCTCAGAGGATAGCCGTAGATCGGAAGGTGCATTTCGACCAATGTGTCTTCTCTCCTCTGCTCTCAACACGGACCTTTCATCTGAACGCAAGTGAAGTCCACTCAAACCTGACCTGTCAAAACACTTCAGATACCAAAATCTTGTCCATTCCCTTCACATTAGGCACCCATATGCATTTATCTGTTTAAAGAGACACCTTTCAGCTCATTGTTTCAGTTTTTATGGCCTGCAACTGTGAACCGCTTTGCTTCACCGCCGTCATTAAAAAAAATCTTTCAGATGCAGCAGGTAGCTAAAAACTACTCGCTGGACCTGACTTGACTTGTATACATACACTTCACTCTCGTTCACACACATATAAAATCTCTCCCTCGGTCGGATCACAAACCTGATTGCAATGCGTCTTGGTATTGCTGAACTACACGCACATCGGGATAAGCCACAGGCCGGTCCGGAGGGACGCATTAATGCACCTGAATCTGTTCAGTACCTGCCAAAACAATTCCTCCCACCTCCCAAGGTGATTTGAAAAATCTCATTTTAATCCATCTCAGACACTCCCCGAGTATATCCACACTTCACCTCTTAGATATCTGATCCACCCAAGAGGCGTGAGGTGACTACACGTACAGTAATTGTTTTTTATATTATGAAAAACAAAGTAGAATGTGCACAAACGGGAGGTGGTGGCTTATGGCATGAAAACACAGAGCGCTTGCGTGGTAGATTGTGTTTTTTATTCACCGTAGCCGCTTTAATGAAAGCTCCCTCACAACCGAGCCGGCACACAAACACTGACAGAGGGCAGAGAAAAAAAAAACAAACAAAAAAACGCACATTACGGGCATGTTGCAGGGGTAATGGACTTGGTAATTGCTTAGCAACAGGCAGTGGCACCACCACCTGTCTACCAAGGTACCCACTGAAGGTCAATATGTGTGTGTGTGTTCACATGTGTGTGAGCGGAGGGGCATCTTGCAGCAGGATACAAACACACACACACACACACCATCGCTGTCTCGTTGTTTTTCCAGTCTTGTTAGCTCCCCACTACGTTTAGCTCTCCTGCTGGAAGTGTTAATACGTCGCCACAGTGCTAATATAACTACGTCTCATATAAAGCTCGGCTGGGTGCGACGGATGGTTGCGATCTTTGTCTGCCCGTGTGTGGGTGGTCTTTGTCTTGTTCTATGTGAGTGGGAAGGGCATATTTGTTTGTGTGTGTGTGTGTGTGTGTGTGAGGGACCTGCCGGGTCATCGTGCTGCAGGTCTTTCAAGTGCCTCAGAGGAAGATGGAGTGATCTTTCTGCCCCCCCGGGAGAGAAGGTGTGCGACGGACGCCGCTGCGCTTTTTACGCCCTCCCTTTATCTCACTGTTTCATCCACGGCCGCCCCCATCCCTCATCCCTGATTCACTCTCCTCCTCACTCTGTCACTAACCCTGCTCTTGAGTTACGTCACACAACCCATATCACACTCTGACTTACCTCTCCCATATAGGGTGGGAGGTGGTTTAGAAGAGGAGAGACCTTGAAGGCACGCTTGATTTTGAGAGTTTAAAGATGGACGAGAGGGAGGGATGGAGGGAGGGCTGCTGACGGCTGCATGCACTACGAGTGTGTGCGTGCATTAGTGTAATATATATACGTGTGGGTCCCTACGAGCAAAGCAGTGGAGGAAGGAAAAAAAAAGAGTTAGGACCTCCCTTCAGCGGCACACAGTCTATATTTCTCCAGCAAATGAAAAAGGAGTGGGCCTGCCACCGGTGCTTTACTGTGGAGAGACAGGCATGAGGTTCAAATCAGATACAGGGCTGGATCACAGTCATGGTGAATAATACATGCATTTCATATTCATGGCTGTTTTGTGCATTTCATGAATATCCCGCAGCATGACAGGACTGCTCACGGGTTATAACTGCCAGCTATTGTTTGGCAAACAGCGGAGAAAGTGAAGGAACACGGGAGGAAAACGCTCGCCATTAGAGCACCTGCTCATTCTGTACCATCAGCGCCGCTGTAATGAGAGAACAGAACACTGACAGAACACCATGCACAGGCAGAGCGCACGGACGAGCTGAGAGGATACATTTGATCATGGACGTGTACAGTAAATGTGCAACAACTTAGAGCTGCAAGTACTGTTTTATTCATGTATTAACTACTTTGTTTCTTTTTGTTATTTTTTTTTTACCTCCAAAAATTAAGTCACACGTTCATCCTCGTCAGTTTATTGGTTTGTCAGCAGGATTACACAAAAACTACGGATTGGATTCCAAACAAACTTTGATGAAGAGCAGGTCAAGGTGAGTCCCATAATAAAAATCCAAAATAAGAGACCATAGTTACTAATTTAGGGCTCTTTTTAACACAACAAAAACGTTTAACTGATGATTTCCGTCGGTTTCTGGTGGAGAAATGTCTAAAGTTTAAATTATGACCAGACGAGAAACACAGAGCTGTATAAATCAAACTCGAAGAGTATCGCGGTGAATATCACTGTAACGTGTGATCAATGATAGAGGAAGAATTTCAAACATTTACGTAAATACTGTACTACAAGTAAAAGTCCTGCATTCAAACCCTTCTAGTAAGTAATATCAGCAAAATGGTCCCATTCAGTGTTTCAATATCACATCTGTGTCTCTGGATTAATATTACTCTTGCATTTTACTACAGTAGATGTTTATGGTTTAACTCATTTAACTATAAACTGTACTGTGGTGTAATTTAATTAGCCACAAAATATCATACTCTGTGAAGCGTCAAGTGTCGCTGTCCAGCAAACCACATCGCGACATATCCCACAACAGTTTTTATGAGTTGACTTTTCATATTTTTAGTTTTGTTACAGTGTATTTTCAACCTAATCCAAGATGGTTTATGAGTAGTTAATTTAATTTAAGGATTAGGAGAATATTCACAACGCATAGAGGACCATGACATCGTCCACCGTTTCTCTAAACAGGAAGGGTATGAAGAACTGTAACCTGACAAGCAACTTGTGACTTAAAGAGCACAACATTTGCCTTTAATGTGGAGCAGAATGGAAACATAAAGGAGCAAAAAATGGAAAATAAGCACAGTAATTGTGTCAATGTACTTAGTTACATTCCATCACTGCCTATAACCAAAGACTGAGCCTTTAATTCCATATGGAGACGCTGTCACACTGAAGAGGTACATCTAGCAAAACTTTTGCTCTCTAACCCACCGATAATAACAGAAATCAAAGAAGTCATTAACTAACACACACACACACACTGAGTCCTCTGTGACTCACATGTCCATGTGTGGGAACACGTTGTCGCATACAATCACAGCACACCTCAGCGGGGCTGCTTTTTACGGCGGGCAGAGGAAATGAGCAGTTATTCACTCCACACGTGCAGTCGGCGCATTCCAGGTCACGCAGTCTGTCTGCGTCATCCATCCATATGGATAACCAAACTCGTCTGTGCTCTTTCAATACAAAGCACTGTCTCTTTGTCTGGTTCACTGCCTTTCTTCTCACCCTCTTCCTCCCCATTTTTCCTCCTCCACCTCCTCTCTCACATGCAGCGACACCGCTGGGTTTCTCCAGACACTTTCATTTTTCATTGTTTGCCTTTTGGTGAGGTGACACACGACACATTGTGGAGTCTGGCCACCCCGGGGGAATACTAATAGAGGCAGGAGTGAGCGAGTCAGGAGGAAACAGAGAGAGACCGAGGCAAGGCAGGGAGACAGAGACAGGGTGAGACAAAGGGGGAAGTGAAAATGAGAGATTGTCATCAAAAGAAATAGAATGAGAGGGGGTCTGAGCGAGACAGAGAGAACAAAGTGCGATGGAAATCTAAATTAAAGAAAAGAGAGAGGAAAAGTGTAGGGAGCGGTGGACCGGCGAAGCTGAAAGGGAATGGGTCAGATAGAGGAAGCCGAAATGGACAGTGGGGAGGATGAAAAAGAATACGTGAAGCCGAGAGAGTGAGGATGGGACGGAGGAGAGGAGATGGGCAGGGTGGAGGAGTGGACATGAAAAAGTGTCGTGTTTAGTCGAACTGAAAGGGCAGCAGAGACCGAGAGGAGGAGGACTGGAGCCGAGAGGGATGAAAGAGTTTTTGCTGCCCGAATGAATAATTCAGTGGCAGAAACAAGGGAATCAGCAGAATAAAGATGTTTCTCCTTTACATCCAGTCACACGTGGTCAGACGATGGTATATGATGCACAGTTCGTACTGTTGATGATTGTTTTTTTTTTAAACTCCCCACAGATGTTATCTTTGATTCTGTTTAACGTCCTCAATGCTTTGACCTTTTCTTGATCTTTCCTCGTATGTGAGGTGTGTGTGTGTGTGTGTGTGTGTGTGTGTGTGTGTGTGTGTGTGTGTGCCTCAGCTCAGGCACCACATGCGGCACTCCTGCAGGTCCTAACCCGACTTTCATTTAAATCTCACAGTCTCACAGCCCTCCCGCTGTGTCGCACCGGCAGCCCTTTTTCTCTCAGATCAGTAACTAACTGCAGCAACCCCTCAGAAGCAGACCAGGATAAGCGAACAGGCGAGGAGAAGAAGTGCAGGATGAAGGGGGGAGAAACCGGGGAGACGGAGGGGTTTTTAAAAAACTAAGCTGGCGAAAGAAGTCTGACGCAAAGCGAGAAACAGAACAGAGGGAATACGCTGCTCGGTCTGGTTAAGTGAGGTCAAGTCTGGTTTTTGCGCGCCGTTAACAGGTTTAATCTGAAACGCAATTTATTTCAGGGAAAGGATGAATAATTCTCTGTGTTTGGAGAGAAAGAAGACAAACCAGTTAAAGGAGAGACAGACCGACAGCAACTCTTGTTTGATTCTGATGCATTAAAAGTCAGAACTGCTGATTCTGATTTGAGTCGATGTAAATTTTTCAATATCTAAAGACTACAGCTGACAGCATGCACCTGTCTTTAGTGTCGGCATGTGTGTAAATTTGAAAGGCACAGAATCTGATGTATCTGACAGTGACTGGCTGTTTGCCACTCGAGGCATCTCTAACTCATGGCATCTTGAACAGAAAAGTCCTGTATATAAAAAGTAGATGGCTGGCTGTATGCATTGTGGGTAATGTAGGCACCAGCGATGTAGAAGCGCGCACCTATTAAGTCTCGTCATGATCCGAATTGATACAGAAGAACGAGAGATATCACCTTTTTCATTCCACGCCTTCTTCTTCCTTGGTCCCTACATTGCCCACAATGCAATGTACCCACTGAGTGACATCACTGGAGGCAAACAAACAGATCAATGTAGCTTCCTCTGGAGCCACATGAAGCTTTATAACACTATTTTTCACACAATGAATGTAGTCGTGATCTCTGAGACCTGTAAACACACTTTGATGTGTAATAAATGGTGGAGCAACCCTTTAAGGATTCTCCACCATACTTGGAGCATTTTTTTTTTTCAAACAGGTGGACCCCTCATTTTGGGCTTTATTTGTTGGAGTTATGGCCGATAACCTCTCATCTGCCCCGCCGAGTAAACCTAACACAACGCTGATGGCGGCGAGCGGCGAGGGGAGCGGTAGTAAAATGGATTTTCTCGGCTGGCGTGTTTATTTCCTCTCAGAATAAGTGTATCAAACGCTGGCGCAGAGCGAAATCTACATTTGTTTATGCTCGGCTGTATTGCTGTCAGGCACTCGGTACACACAGTAAATATCGGGTTTTGGCGCTGTTTTGAAAGTGCACCGCCGCATGATTGCTGACCCTTCTCTTCCCGCCGCCTCATCCCTCCATCCATCCATCTCGCCGGCTCCCACCTCCCTCCTGGTTACCGCTGGCTTATCCCTCCGTATAAATCCTGTGTTATGGCGCCTCATAAAACGGGTCAAGTTTTGCCCCCTGGACCGGAACTCCAACATACTTACTACCAGCGCGCCATAATGAAAGGAGGAAAAATCAGATAAATCAGCATCCGAGAATCCTTTTTTCAAACACACTGTGCATCACTGGATTTACTGTAATCAGCTGTACCATGATGTTTTTCGTAAAGACTACGAGCTCACTAACATCAGTGGCGGTTTTATGGAGCACACTACGTTTTTTTTTTCTCTCTCCGAGGGTGACATTCAATTGATCAGTCCGCTCTCTATCCTGCTCTGTGGACATTACAGCCACCAAACAGCCTCGTCAATCAGACGTGGGGGGGGGGGGGCTCAAACACACCCTGTAAGCATTTACGGTCCTTTCAAGCATTTTCTTTCCCCTCTCTCTCTCTTTCCTTGGCCCCTCACAGCTGCGACTCTCCCGTCATCACTCCCACCTTGTCTCGTCCGCTCTATCTGAGAGCTAATCTCCTTAAAACACCAATCTTTTTCCTCCCACCTCATCCCTCTCCCTTTGCCCCCCCCCACCACCAACCCATGCCGTCTCGCCGCTCCTTCCCCTCGGATCGCCCTCTGCCCGTCGCCAGACCTCTCCGTCTTCCTACCTGTCTGCCCGTCCTCCCTCCCTCATTTCTCTCCCCTCACATCTTCACCCATCATTCTCTTCACCCACCCGAACTACTCCTGCTCTCCCTCCCGTCTCACCTCTGCTCTGATGGATGGCTCTTTTTTCACATCCTCACATCTCATCGGCCTCATTTCAAGGTGACGTTCGTATGAAATAGATAATTTTTTTTTTCTTTCCAATCCCGCAGCTAATTCGAACTATTAATAATGTATTATAGATGAAGCAGTCAGCAAATAGCCAAGTCTATTCTCTGTGTTGATCCTTTAGCACATCAGATGGGTTTGGAAGGCAGGGCTATGTAAAAGGTCAAACAAATTACCGCAATCCCCCTCCCCCCCACGCACGCACACACACACACACACACACACACACTGCTGACATTTTCATTAACAGCGGAGACAAATTTTCAAAAGGTAGAAATTAGAAAAGAGGATAGTGGCTTCCGAGGACACTTTGAATGAACGCGAGAGGGAGAGAGAGAAAAATTTGGCGAAATAGGACAGCGGAGCTCGGACGCCTGGGAGGACGCCTGGGAGGACGCCTGGGAGGAAGAGGTGAGGGACGCGAGGAGAGATGAAGGACCGGCTGAGGGGGAAAGTGTTACAGGGTGCGGTGAGGGAGATGGAGACAGGTGGCAGGCTGGGTTGCCGGTGATTGACTGATGTTCGGGGCAGAGGGAGATTAAAGCAGAGCCAAGAGGCCACCTCAGACAACACACAGAGGGACAACCAAGGGGAGGGGTGGGAGACGAAAACAAAACAGGAGAGGGAAACCGAGAATATGGAGGAGGAACAAACAGCGTGGGGAGGGTACGCTGAGGAGAAATAAATACAACGTCCAGCCTCTCTTGTGAGAATATTGTCTGTAAACACAAATATTATCTCAAGAACAACCTTTTTCTGCCCTCAGTGATGTGTTGTTAGATTCACTCCTTATGGCCTTTATTTGTTCCCATACATACGGCGCCAGCGACCTTCACCAGGAAGGTAGGGCAGCCTGCAGAGATAAGAAGTAGAGGAGAGTACGTGTATGTGGACAGCTTTGTACTTTTACCATACGCTTTAACACTAATGTCTATACTTTCTATAAATTTTCAAAACGTACGGCACACGTAGCGAAGCGATGTCGACGAGGCACCGAGACCGGAAACAGACATAGAGGGAGATTCAAATGGGGTGAAAAGGGCGTGTAGCGACACGGATGAAACCGAACCTGCCGACACTGCCAACAGCGCTGGAACACATTGTGAGAACAAGACGTTCTTCACCCATGGCCTTATTTGAATGGTCTCTCTGAACTGGTTGGCTCTAACAAGTAATACTTTTTACATTTACTCTCTGAGGCTGTACTTTTACATGAGTAAAGAAGAATCTGTGTCTTTTTTAACTATCTGTGTTTCTACCTGCATGTACTTTTGCCACTTCTTGCAGCGCGTATGTAGCCTGAGAGACAAAACCCAGGGCAAAAAAACAAACGTCAGAAAGCCCTCGCTACATCACTTTAAAGTGAAAAAAGGCACGAGGTATTGGAAGAGAACACCACTCCCTAGGCTGGTATCACTTTGTTTGTTTCTTTTATTTCTTGATTAAAAAAACATGACAGCTTCTTCAGAAACTTTGGAAAGTTATTTTTTTCTTTTCAGTGTGAGTGAGGTTAGAGCTATAACATGTTAGATGTGGGCCTGTTGAAGGTATCTCCAAAAAAAAAAGTTTGGAAGGAAAGAAAAACAACTAATGTCTACTCACTTCACTGTTTGCTGTAGTGAAGAGCCGCCATTAGCGAGTTAGCTTAGTTAGCTGAGAAGCTGGGTGGACCTATCAGCTGACTGACTGCTGCTCAGATCACGGACCTGCTTATGTGAGATTTATACTGCAGTTTTAAATCATGTACTGGATTTGATGCACACTCTGCCTCTCTGTAGCTATACATCTCAAATCTGAGTAAACATCTTTCTTCAATCATGTGACTCTTTGCCCTGGGATAGGAGCACAGTGTCGACCGGTAATATATCATCCAGGTGGGTTCAGGTAAAGGGTTCATTCTCACAGTCGAGGATGGAGAAAGACGGCGAGAGTGGATAATGGTCTCAGGTTTGGTGGGTGAAATGAAAAAGCACAAAACAAAGTGCATAACCTTGGGGGAAGAATAAGGCAAGAGAAAGGTAAGAAGCAGCACAATGGAAATAAATTGTAGCATGTGGGAAAAGGAGAGAAGTGAAGGTACTATAATAGAAGAGCACTAGCAGAACAAGCAGAGGGGGATAAAAAAAAAAAGCATACAAAGAGCTATAGAGGTAAGGAGAGGAAAAAATGGAGGAAAAGGATGGACGCAGTATCGGCTGCAAGGAGAGGATTGAAAGAGAAAAGAGGAAGGGTGGTTAGGGGGAGGGAGGGCAGATGGAGGAGGGGGGGGAACAAAAAAGGATAGATGGATGGAGAGAAGAGGGGAATGAGCTGGCTGGGCAGAGAGGGGATGTGCAATGGGCCACAGCGCATCTCACTCCCAGCGCCACATCTTTCCACTCAGAGAGTCACAGGTGGAGGGGAGACACACATACAAGCGCCCACCCACACACACACACACACACACACACACACACACACAC